>WEKX01010919.1:0-24103 GCA_013390025.1 Pitta sordida
GGTCAGGTGGAAAGACACTTGGGGTATCAGTGGACAGCAAATTCAACATGACCCAACAGTGTGCCCAGGCAGACAAAAGTGCCAATGGCATCCTAGCCTGCATCATGAGTGGAGTGGCTAGTAGGTCAACAGAGGTTATCCTTCCCCTGTTCCTGGAAATGGTTAGACCGCACCTTGAGTACGGCATTCAGTTCTGGGCCCCTCAGTTTAAGAAAGATGTTGAGGTGCTGGAACGAGTTCAGAGAAGGGCAACTAAGATGGTAAAGGGGNGGATGGTAAAGGGGCTGGAAGATAAGTCCTATGAGGAGAGGCTGAAGGAGCTGGGTCTGTTTAGCCTAGAAAAGAGGAGGCTCAAGGGTGACCTTATTGCTGTCTATAGCTATCTGAGAGGAAGTTGTAGTCAGGCGGGGGCTGGTCTCTTCTCCTTGGTCCCTGGTGACAGGATGAGAGCTTCAGCAGGGGAAGTTTAGACTTGATATTAGGAAAAGGTTTTTTACTGAAAGAGTGATCCAGATTTGGAATGGGTTGCCCGCAGAGGTGGTTGACTCGCCAACCCTGGAGGTGTTTAAGGGTAGGCTAGATGAGGTGTTGAGCCATATGATCTAGATGTAGATGATAGGTTAGCTGGGCTATAGGTTGGACTAGATAATCTTCAAGGTCCTTTCCAGCCTTATCTATACTGTGATACTGTTTCAGCCATTAAAAAAACTCAGTCTTGCCTCCTGTCTCAGTCAACCTGGAAGTCTAGGAAACTGACACGAACATGTAATCCAAGAAAAAGAAGGAAAATAAAGCAGACCTCTTGACATTTGATATCATTTTGGTGCCAAAACAGTTCATCAGCTGAAGATTCCTCTCACTTCATAATACACATTCCCTCACTTTATAATAAAACCATATAATACAATCATTTGGTTCTCAGTATATTTTCAATTGCTTTACAGAGCAAATGGATGCATACCCATATTACAGAGATAATAATTATTTTAGGGCTACTGCAGTGCTTTTAAGAACCAAAGTGTTTCTTCAAAGAACCATATTTCCTCTAAGAAGGGTTTGTATAACACAAGGTGCATACGTGAAAGCATCATGATTCTTGTAGTTCACTTTCAAGTCCAGGTAAGCATATGTTTCACCATGTCCTTTAGAATCATATACAGTGAATCCTCTCTGTATCGTGTCTTCTCCTTCACGACCTCGCACATTTGCGATGTGAATTTATCACAGTTTTGATTCCACCATTTGCGAAATTTTCTGGCTCGTGCATGCACAATGCATCTGCTCCACCAAGAGGCGGTGCCGGAGCTCCCCCTGGAGCGGTGCTGGCCCGGCCCCATGGGGCGGGCCAGGAGTCACGCTGTCCCCTGTTACTCTAAGGGCAGCTGGGGAACTGACCCCCCCGCAGGCGCGCGTTACTGTTTCCATGGCTACAGGAGGGGAAGGGCAACCCCCCTGCCCCGCGTGGCCCTGCTGGCGTGCGCAGGACCACAGCTGAACCCCGTGCTTCCGGTGGGGTGCGGGGCCGCAGCTGAACTGTCTGGCGTGGTCCCNATAGTTTGGGTTCAAAGGTACCTCTGAAGGTTATCTCATCCAGCCCCCTCACCCTGGGCAAGGACATTGTCATGGTTTGACCCTGGCTGGATGCCAGAGATTCACCCACAGCCACTCTCTCACTTCATTCCCACTCCCCATACAAAGAGGGGAAGAGAGAGGAAAAGGAAAAAAAAAGCCTAAAGGGTTTTTGCTACAACAGGAATGAGGACTATTAGAAATCTTTAACTGTCACAGGCAAAACAAGCTCCAAGATGGAGAATGTAAAGGATTTATTTCTAACAAGATAAGAGCTTAACGTGAGAAGTATCATCTTAAAGGCAAACTTCTCCCCCACCCCTCTGTCCCTTACAACAGATACCACATTCCCTTTTTCCTCAGACAAAGGGAGAACAGGAGTAGGCGAAAACCAGGCAGTTGGTGTATTTCTGCCGCTGCTCAGGTGAGGAAGCCATTTCCTTGCCTTTCATAGGGTTCCCTCCCGCCCACAGGAGAAAGTCTCTCATGACCCTCTCCAGTGTGAGTCCAATTCTGGTGCAACAGCTCTTCCATACTCTGCTGCCCCGGGGTCACTCCACAGGGTGCAGTTCTTTGAGCACTGGCTGCACTGTTTCAGCGTGGGTCCTATCCCAAGGCACACAGATCCTACCAGGTACAGTTCTGCCGCACAGCGTGGACTTCTCTCCCCTGGGACTTGGCTCCAATGTGGGCTCCAACAGGCTGCAGCCATCCTTCAGCATCCTCCTGCTCCAGCGGGGGCTCCTCTCTCCACAGGCTACAGGCAGATTTCTGCATCCCTGTGTTCTCTCCATTCCATGGGCTGCAGAGTGACAGCCTGCTTCACCATGGTCCTTTCCATGGGCTGTAGGGAGGTGCCTGGAACACCTCCTCCGCCTCCTTCAGCCCTGGCCTTGGTGCCTACATTGCTGTTACAACCTCTCATGGCTCTTCTCCAGCAGCCATCTTCTTCTTCTGTTACTTTTTTTCCCCCCTTCTTAAATATGTTATCACAGAGGCGCCTCTATCTCTCCTGATTGGTCTGGCCTTGGCTGGCAGCGGGCCCAGCCAGGAGCTGGCTGGCATTAGCTCTGTCAGCTATGAGGGAGGCTTTCAGCAACTTCTTAAAGAAAAGCCTCCTCCATAGTTCCCCCTACTGCCAGAAAATGCAGCCACAGCAAACCCAGCACAGACATCTTCAACTGGACAGGTTGCTCAGAGGTCCATCCAATCTGAGATTGAATGTTTAAAAAGATGGGACATGCACAAGTTTTCTAGGCAATTTGTTCCAGTGCTCTAATACTCACATTGTAAAAAACATCTTCTTTGTATCTAATCTAAACCAACTCTCTTTTAGTTTAAAATCATTGCACCTTGTCCCCGCCTTTCTTAAAACCCTTCCTGCTGGGCCCATTACGGGTCCCCTACTGAAAGGTTAATCTAAACCAACTCTCTTTTAGTTTAAAATCATTGCACCTTGTCCCCGCCTTTCTTAAAACCCCTCCTGCTGGCCCCATTACGGGTCCCCTACTGAAAGGTTGCAATAAGGTCTGCCCAAGGCCTTCTGTTTTCCAGGCTGAACACCCCCAGCTCTCTCAGCCTTTCCTCATAGTAAAGGTGCTTATCTTTCTGGCTCCCCTCTGGACCTGCTCCAACAGATCCATGTCCTTCTTGTGCTACGCTAGATTGCTAAAAGAAGTGAATGGCTGGGATAAGAATAGCACTTGCCTAGTCACAAGCTGCGATGCAGTGATTTATGGGCGTGGCTATATTTTGCTGTGTTAGTCTAGTTATACTGGCAACCTTAAATTACAGGGTAATACTTCTTCCAAGGTAAAACTGCCTGCCTATCAACCTTAAAGCTGTACAGTCTTTTTCGGAAGTAAGCTGTCATTTTATGTTTTAACAAGTGACATGGATTTACTGTCTAAAAATACAAAATGTGTATTGACAGCGACTAGCGTCACTGCTGCACATGAAGATTTCTGATACATTAATGAGACTGGCTCTGTTAAAAGGGCTAAAACCAAAAAAATAAGGATCCCACCACTGCAGTGTAATACGGGAAGCAGAAAATGAGTAATTTCTTCTGTCCTAATATATAATGATATGGTACAGAAACAGCTTCATGAGCTTCCCAGCAGAAAAAATATTCTGCTTTTTTTTTTTTGATACTGGACTATCCTTAAGTATAACACTTCTGACTTAAACTGATATGGTTTCCGATCACGTCAGAAGCTGGAGTGATAATATCTGAAAACATTCATTGTATCTGAACACACTAATAACCTTGGCATATTTGTAGTTAGTCTGAAATTAATCAGTGCTCTCAACTGACTCATGTGAGTCATGGAAAATAATTTAACACAATTGTCCAAGCTTAGGAATGTCTGTAAGACACTAAAACAAAGCTGGAAACATTCTGCTCATGCTGAGTTTTGCATATTTTTGAATAATAAGCAGCAACAGCTCTGCCTCTGAAAACAGTGTTGCAAATAAAGTTGGACTGTGGGCAAAAAGAGTATTGAAATGCTGAACAAAAATTAACTTGTTGGTTAGTGCGTTGAGTTTATCTGACAAGTGGGGTGAGGGCTGCAGAAATGGCTTCAGCAAGAAGCTGCCAAAAGCTTCCCCAAGTCCAACAGAGCCAGTGTCACTTAGCTCCAAGACAGTCATGCTGCTGGCCAAGGCTGAGCCCATCTGAAACAGTGGCAATGATTCTGGGACAACAGCGGAGGAATAGGTGCCAATCTCTTCACTTTCATGACCAGTGACACCAAAGGATATTGCATGATAGTGAGTCAAGGGAGGCTTAGGCTGGGTATCAAGAAAAGGATTTTCACCCAGTGGGTGGTTGAGCAATGGAACAGGCTCCCCAGGGAAGTGGTCACAGCACCAAGCCTGATAGAATCCAAGAATTGTTTGGACAGTGCTCTCAGGCACATGGTGTGACCCCTGCAGTGTAATTCTTGAGCTTATACTGTGAGGGGCTAGAAGCTGGACTTTGATGACCCTAATGGGTCCCTTTCAACTCAGTATATTCTATGATTCTCTGATTTAAGGAGAGAAAAAAGTTACTGTGCAAGAGCAATTGCAGTGAGAGAAGAGATAAGTAAGAACACATGAGATAAACAGCTGTGCAGACACCAAGGTCAGTTAGTAAGAAGGGACAGGAGACACTCCAGGCACTGGAGCAGATTCCCCTGCAGCCTGTGATGAAGACTATGGTGAGACAGTAGCCCATGCAGTCCATGGAGGTCTGTGGTGGAGCAGCCATGGAGAACTCCACGTCAGAGGATATGGATGCCTGAAGGAGGCTGTGACCATGGGAGAAGACCACACTGGAACAGTCTGTTCCTGAAGGACTGTACCCTGCGGAAGGGATCCACACTGGAACTGTTTGTGAAGAACTACAGCCTGTGGAAAGGACTCATGTTTGAAAAGCTTGTGGAGGACTGTGTCCTGTGGGAGATACCACACACTGCAGCTAGAGATGAGTATGAGGAGGACTCCCCATGAGGAAGAAGGAGCCGCAGAGACAAGTGATGAGCTAACAACAGCCCCCATTTCCTGTCCCCCTGCACTAGTGAGGGAAAGGAAGAAGAGAAAATTGGGAGCAAAGTTACACCCTGAAAGAAGGAAGTTGGCGGGGGGGGGGGGCGAGGAAAGGCGTTTTTAAGATTTGGCTTTATTTCTCATTACTGTATTCTGATTTGATTGGAAATAAATTGAACTAATTTCCTCAAGTTGAGTTGGTTTGTCTGAGACAGTAATTGCTGAGTGATCTCTCCCTGCCCTTATCTCAACCCATGAGACTGCTATTATATTCTCTCTCCCATGTCCAGCTGAGGAGGAGAATGACAGAATGGCTTTGGTGGGTGCCTGGCATCCAGTCAGGTCAACACACTGCAGTTGAAGGTTCTGTATTCTGACTAATAATGAACACATGCCAATCAATACGTAAAAATTTGTACGTCTTCACAGGCTTGCAAAACCAGGAAAAGTTTAAAGAACTAATCCTCTGGTTTCACTCCTACTTTCGGCCTATCAAATCTCCATAAACTGGGTGTCTCAGCACTTTTCCTCTCATGTGATTTTATGTACAGTTATACCTCCTCCATTGCGAGGAAAGGGACAGGCGGCAGCCCTCGTGAAATATTATTCTCGCAAAGAACGGCAGGTCGTTAATATGCATGCAGGCCACGCCCATTGCTCCACCCCCCNGAGTCAAACTGCGCATGCGTCAGGCAGCTGGGGTCGCGGACGGCTGAATCATATTTGCGAAAAAATTGCTTCGCAAATGGGCGAGGTCGTGAAGGAGAAGTCGCGATACAGAGAGGATTCACTATATTATCTCTTGATCCAGCAATTAAATCAGTGCTGGAATTCTACTAAGAGCAGAACAACAGCCTGATTCACTACAAGGTCCCAAACTGTGTAACAAATGCAGGATAGTGCTGTAGTTGGAGGACATTTTAAAAGTAATGTCATCTCTCTTTGGCAGTTGCTTTTTGAGGGCAGGGAGGAGGATCTGCACTTAGTTAAGTGCATAGGAAAAGGAAATCATGAGGTTTCCAATGAAACTTGCTTAGACAGCATCTAGCAGTGAATGAATACAGATTGAGAGTCATTAATCTATCTGAAGAAATTACCTGGTCAGATAAGAAGTTTTGTAACTCTCTGAATGTATCAAAGATGAAAGGTGTATATTAAAATGTTACAATCTGTCATTTGAATAGCTGTTGGTAGAAGGATTACTTGGATGAGTAAAATAAGGCTGTGTTATCAAATTGAGTAATTCAGACTCCTGTTCAAACTGCTGATTACTGGGAAACACAAAATATAGGACACTCAGAACACTGCTGTTTCATAGTTTGGTGCACAGTGAAAGTTTTGACTACTTCTCCCGTCTTACAGGTACAGCCTAACAGTAAGTTGCGTGGCAGCATGCAAGCATAAGACTTGTTTTAAGGCCAGACTGTTTCTCTGATATCCTTACTTGCCACTCAGGCTTCTTCTGTTATAATGCTCGATTAACAAAAAGAAAACCTCCTCCGTTTTATTTCCTAGGCCTGTACTTCATATGTTTCCTTTAAATTCTGGCTGACTTTTCTGGACACTATAATCAGATTTTCAATTAGCAGTATTAGGTTGCACTCTGGTAAACATCAGAACACAATTTTGGCACCAGTGGAGATGCTCCTCCTAAGCAACTGTGCATCTAGTTGAAGTAATAAAATAGGGAGCACAGGCCTGTTTTTCATTCAGTACACCTTTATATATCTCATCTTTCATTTTCATTATTATTTTAGGAACTAAGATCCTTCTTTTTTTATTTGGCTACACAAAAGTTCTTACTAGGAAGGTTAGGAGTAGCAATGACAATAAGACTTATCTAAGAAGGCTTGCTGTGCGACCATGCTGCTCTTCCTCTTTTGACTAAATAGAAATCCATCTTCAGGGTCTTTAGTTTTCAGTTTCTACATATGACTTCATCAGCCTCCTTTCTGAGGCAAACTGGGAGCACTTGCTATTTTGGAATGCTTAAAACGGCTGACTCACAGCTTGCCAGTCAGAGTTACATCCAATCAGTAGTGTATCTACTGATTCAGAGAAGACCATACATCACCTGAAGTTATGTGAACACTTTCTCCTGGAGATACCAGAATAAAAATTCATCCTGTTGAATCTACACTTGCTTAAGCAGCTAGTGTGTGCCACTTCAGATGAAGCAGACAACTTCACCTCTGGAAAGTGCAAAGTTGCCCAGTTCACTGCTCTAAGACTAAGCTGTTATAAACTCTCTACATGGAGCTTGAGTGCAGACTGTGTCATTATTGTTACCTGGGATTGATTGCACCCTCAACAGGCTTGCAGATGACATGAAGCTGAGTGGTGCAGTTGACACAAGAGAAGAAAACATGCCAGAGAGACCTGAACAAGCTCAAGAAGTGGGCCCATGAGAAGCTCATGAGGTTGAACAAGTCCAGTGGAGGTGCTGCATCTGGGTTAGGGGAATCCCAGATGTCAATACAGACTGGGAGAAGTAGCCATTGAGAACAGGCCTGCAGAGAAGGGCTTCGGATAAAATGACAGTGGATGAAAAGCTGGACGTGAGCCAACAATGTGTGCTAACAGCCCATAATGCCAACCATAACCTGGGCTACATCCACAGTAGCAAGGTGATTCTCCCCCTCTGCTCTGCCCTTGTGAGACCCTATCTGTGCCCAGGTCTGAGGTCCTCAGCACCATAAAGATATGGACTTGTTTGAGCAGGAAATAGAGGAAAGGAAATACAGGAAAGGAGATACAGAACAATCATCAGAGGGCTGAAGCATCTCTCTTATGAGGACAGGCTGGGAGACCCGGAGTTGTTCAGCCCGGAGAAGAGATTTAGATTGGATGTAGGAAGAAATTCTTTACTCAGAAGATGGGGAGGCACTAGAATGGGTTGGAGAGGCCCTGAGTTACCTGATACAGTGGGAGGCATCCCTGCCCATGGCAAGGGTGTAATCTTTAATGCCCTTTTCAACGCAAATCATTCTATCATTCTTTAATGACTATGCAACTCTGTCATGGCACTGTTGCTCCTAAATGCCTACCGAAAGCAGAAGGCAGAGCTGAGTGCCTGAGCTTCATGTGATTTGGAAAGAAGATAATTATTTCATTATAGGAGAAGAAATGAGTAATGCTCAGCCTATCACTGGTATCAATATTAAACTGTGGACTGAGGATGTGCTTTTCTATGGACAATAAAGATAACTCCATTACAGAGCTGGTAAAAAGTACCATGGGTAATATTGTTGGCATTAAAAGTATTTAAAGTATTTGCTCTTTTTTTTTTTTTCTGGGTTCCACTCCCTTCTGACATTAAAAGAAAGGTATTTTTACTTGTACATTAGAAGTGGTAACGGGCATTCTTTTATTACGCCATGAGACTCATGGAACTGGTGAGCTATCCAATTGCATCTGGCTCAGCACTGCAAGCTAACACACACTGAAAGTTTTATCATCCTAACGCTTCACAGCAGGTCTGCTTTCTGAAAATCCAGAAACAGGTGGTGGTATTGCTTCCTAGGAGCCATCACAGCCTAAATCAGACACCAGCACAGAGCCTTTCAAGTAGGAGGCACATCAGAACTGCACTGAATCAAATACTACTTGGTGAACAAAGAACAAAAGTGCCTCTAGAAACACCAGCAACAGCTTCCCTTTCTGTAGGAAAACATTCCATAGGAATGCTTCATTTTAAGTACACTTAGGTTTGACATGAAAAAACAACCAAACGTCACTGAGTAGAAGAGTCTGATTTTAAAAAAAGCATACAAAGAAATACCCATCCGGCCCACTACAGGAGGGAGGGAGCGACAGAGGGCCTGCAAGGAGGAGCCTTTTTGGTAAACCTGCACTACAATATCCCCACAGAAGCATGGAGATGAATAATTAGCCAGCATATGGGGGAAAACTATGGACTTACAAAATACAGTGGTACCCTGTTACTCATGGGCTGTTGGGTGTGCCCCTCTCCACGTGAGCTGTGGAATCCGCAAAGATAGCGAACCCACTAAACATTCAAGTGTGCCATGTCTGTAGCCATGCCCCCTCCCCTAACAAGGTGTGGAGGATGGTCCTGAAAGTGCAGCTCCCTCTGTAGCGCCTCATTAAAGCAGAGGAAACACCTTTCGACACATGCCAGCTCCAGGGAAAAAGCTGCTTTTCCGAGCACAGAAACCAGCTGGGAGTCAGGAAGCCAAGCCCAGCCCTCCCACACAGGCACAGAGCCTCTGTCCTTTCCCTGCTGCATCTGTGCTCAGTTTTCTTGGGGTTTTTATCAGGATTTCTGGTTGCTGGTGTGTGTCTCTTGTGTTCAAACACAGCAGAGGCAGCACGCCACTCCAGAGCAGGACTCTGGGGGAGGCTTGGGGAACAAGTTCAGTGCTGGTCAAGGCACTGCAGTGGGTACCCTGGCGCTGTGCGATGGGAGCAACAGCTGAACAGGCTGGGACAGTCCCTGCTGTTCAAAGGGGCTGCTTTGTTTGGGGTTTCTTTTTCCGGATGTAACAGCCCCGAGGAAAGCTTTTCTGGCAAGAGTGGGTGCGATCAAGCAGCGCCGATCTGGCCGCCCCATCCTGGGCGGGCAGCAGCCAGAATCCTCCTCCCGCCTCCCGCTGGGGCTGTCTGCAGGAGCACAGGCCAGCAGCAGCTATGCAGGGCGAAAGAGCTGGTGGCTCTGTGATCTGCTCTTGCAGCGGCTCCTGAGATGCGCAGGGTGGGGGTGGACGGGAGTCAGCACAGCACCAGAGGAGAGATGCATCCTGTGCCGTGAGTCCCTGGAGATCCGCTTGTCCCTGTGCCTGTTGCCCAGTCCGCAGCTCTCCCCTTCCCTCTCTACTGTCCCTCCGCAACTCCTCTGCCCCACACATCCCACAAGGGAACTTTTAATTTTGGGCAGTGAGGGGGGATTCTTGTGCCAGCACAGGGATTTTACTCTGACATCACAAGTCCGCGCCACTGGCATCAGGACAACGGAGCTACGCCGCCAATGTTCCTACCGGCAGAGCTGAAACACAGTGCTGAGTCAGTGGCTCTGCTCCTGGCTGCCTGGGGTTTAAATCTCCTGTCCGCTGCCACCCTGAAGTCGCCATTGGCAGCAGCAGCTATCCCCCGCCATCCCCCGATCACAGCCATGCCACCATGGCCGGAAGGGCCACCACGGCCCCGGTGCCTTTGTGCTGGGAGTGCAGCAGCGCTCCCGGCTTCACAGAGATGGGACCAGCTCCCCTTTCTCCTAAATGGTGAGAATGAAGCATGTATGACAAGTCTGGTGGGCGGTGATGGCGGGCAGGAACAATTATATATTCATAAACTCATTATATATTCACGAACTGATGGGTTCGCAGTACGTTCTGCACACGCGCCAAGATCGCACAACCCGCTGAAAAATCATCCGCAACATCCACATCCAGGAAATTACAGATCGTGAATATGAGGAGGATCACTGTAATTATCTTTTAATAGGTATACTAAGCAAGTTCACCAATGATATTAAATTGGGAGAAGCTGTTGACTCCCTCAAAGGCAGTGAGGTCCTGCAGAAAGACCAAGAAAACTGGAGGGTTAGGCAATCACCAGCTGTATGAAGTTTAGTAAGTGCTGGATTCTGCACCTGGGATGAAACAACTCCAGATGTATGGACAGACTGCAGAATGAGAGTATGGAGAGCGGCCCCAAAGAAAGGGTCCTGGTGGTCCTGGAGACAGAACTCCAGGGAATGACATGAACAGGAGGCTCAGGACAGGTATTACAAAAAGGTTCTCCATCTGGAAGGTGGCTGGGCACTGGAACAGATTCCCCAGGAAAGTGGTCAGAGCACCAAGCCTGTCTTGCATTCAAGAAGTGTTTGGACAACACAAACAAATTTTCAGACACATGGTGTGGTTCTTGAGGCTGTCCTGTGCAGGGCAAGGAATCGAACTTCAATGACCATTTCAGGTCCCTTCCAATTCAGGATATTCTATGATTCTATTCTTTCCCTTAAGATATTCATGTACCTAAATTACTTTACGCATTGATCAGTAAAACTCAAATCTTATTGTAAGTTTTCATGTATCTGAATTTCAGAGAAAAAAAATGTTTTGCAGCTAAGTAGGACATCGCATATTGGTTGGTGAGCCTACCAGGGGTGAGGCTTTTCTTGATCTGCTGTTTACCAATAAGGAAGACCTGGTGGGAGATGTGGTAGTTGGAGACTGTCTGGGAGGTAGTGATCATGAAATGATTAAGTTTTCAATAAATAGTGGAATGAAGAGGNTTGAAGATAAGCCTTATGAGGAGAGGTTGAGGGAGCTGGGTCTGTTTAGCCTAGAGAAGAGGAGGCTCAGGGGTGACCTTATTGCTGTGTATAACTATCTAAAAGGAGGTTGTAGCCAGGCAGGGGTTGGTCTTTTCTCCTTGGACTCTGGGGACAGAACAAGAGGTCATAGTCTTAAGCTTCAACAGGGGAAGTTTAGGCTAGATATTAGGAAAAGGTTTTTTACTGAAAGAGTGATCCGGATGTGGAATGGGTTGCCTGCAGAGGTGGTTGACTCGCCAACCCTGGATGTGTTCAAGGGGAGGCTGGACGAGGTGCTGAGTGATACGATCTAGATGTAGATAATAGGTTAGTTGGATTATAGGTTGGACTAGATGATCTTCAAGGTCCTTTCCAGCCTTTTCTATACTGTGATACTGTGATACTGTGATATGGTATGCAGCATTGTAAACTGTAAAAGCACACTAATCTGACTTGACTCCAGAATGGTAATGCAATCAGATTCACCACCTGACAAATATTTTTGTATGTTTAATGGAACATCATGTAGGGTCATTGTATTGGGGGGGACCAGTAGCTTAAAGCTCCCGAACCACTTCTCTGGATTAATCCTGCTCATCAAAGATACTTTTCTAAAATGAGTCGCTAGCAAATTAACACCTGACATCTCATAATGATCTTTCAACACCATCATACCAAGAGAGTTCATAATGGAATGGACTCAAAAAACTGCTGTCCAGAGAGTTTAAATTTCAAGGCTCACTAGAAAACATTCACATCAAACCTGCAAGAACACTCTTTTATTTTAGAAATAGCTTATTAAAAGCTGTTCAAAATTCTACACACAAAACTACATGAATTATTAGTGTCATGATTAGCAGAACATAAATTATCATCTGTGAAGAATTCTGTTGAAACAAACACTTGGCTAGGGGAAGGAAGAGAGGGTGGGGGGGGACATGTATATTAAAGTACTCTGGATGACTAAGTCATCATATGAACAAGATCAAGAGTTGCAGAGACACTGCTCTATCTTCACCTGGTTTATAAAAATCCCAAGTAGAGTCATATTTCATCCTTTGCAGGGAATGGGTCTTGTCAGGGTCTCCTGAAACATCTAATTCACAAACCCACGTGAGTCATTAGTATGCAGATGGCCACACCCATTGCTCCACCCCCAGTCAATCAGGAGCGCTGGGGAGTGTTTTCCACTCCTCCCAGCGGGCTCTCCCAGCACAGGGGACCAAAGGGAAGTGTTTCTGAGCCTTCTCTGCCTGGGGAGACTCCTCGAGAATCCCTGGGCTTCTCTTTGGCCATGCTGCTCCTTTCATATGTGCAGATAGTACTGAGAGCTCAGTCAGCTCATGAATATGCAATAGACTCATGAATATGTAAATTGGCACCACCTGGGAACAGTGTGGCCAGTTGGACTAGGGAAGTTATTCTTCCTCTATACTCGGCACTGGTCAGATCACATCTTGAGTACTGTGTCCAGTTCTGGGCTCCCCAGTGTAAGAAGGATGTTGAGCTGCTTGAGAGGGTCCAGAGAAGAGCNCTGTGAGCCTGATCCCCAGTTGGGTGTTCGCTGGGAGTTGGACTCAATGATCCTGTGGGTCCCTTTCAACTCAGAATAACCTGTGAACCTGTGAAAATTTCTCGCAAACCAGCAAGGTTGCAATGGAGGAGTTGCAATGCAGTGAGGTATGACTGTATTTTTGAAATAAACTTAGAAGACCATTCTTAAAGCCTACGACAAAAATAGTGCTAAAGGACCATCCTCAATTCCCGCTCATTTGCCTTCAGTGTAAAAGATCATCTCAAAGACTCTGATCCCATAACAGCCTTAAACAAGGCCATGACCAATCTACTGAGATAACACTATGGATGAGACCAAATACTAGAGTTCTCATGTTTGGATGGGATGAGAAGTCAGTCACTAAACCACCATACCAAGACCACGAGCACAAAAGCTTTGCATAATTGCAACAGGATAGGCAACTGCAGTTGTACAGGCCAGCAGAAAGTATCAGGACCATCACGTATTTATTTGTCTCAGTATTTTCTCATTAAGCTAGGTCCCACTGAGAGCCCAGTGGACAGGGGAGAGAGATGAATGCAAAACTTTACAGCTGTGCAAAATTAATCACATCCCATTGAATGACAATGGATATGTTTCAGTCAACCACATGTAAAGCATAGAAAATTATCTGAAAAGCAGACGCAACAAGCACACTCCAGAAAGCAATTAACAGAACACAGAAGACCACAGAATTCTGAGCTCAGCTCAGGAGATACCAGGAGAAAAAACCCACAACAACACTAACAGCAGGGCTGTGTCACTAGATCATCTGTGAAGTTTTCTACCTTCCACAGGAAGAATACAGTAATCTCCCACGTTTCACGTGTCTTCGTGTCCGGGAACCTTCTGTAAAGCCCACAAACTGCATAGATAGTGAACTCAGGAATATGCAATTAAGCAACACCCATCACCCCACCCCCATCAGCTCCGGAGCACTGGAGGGTGTTCCCAGGACTGCTCCACATCCTGTTCCGCCTCAGCAGACCAAAAAGAATGCCTTTTGATCCTTCACGGCCAGGGAGTCCTGGCTTTTCCCCCAGCGCCACTTTTCCAAGCCCAGAAACCCTGTGAGAGCTAGCACTGCCCGGCCCAGTGGAACCGAGCAGGGCGGAGCCTCCTGCCAGTTTATTCCCTGCCATGTCTATGCTGGGGTTTATCGAAGTTGGTGTGTTGTATTTTTAAACTCAACCTAAATGTGTTCAAACATGGCAGAGATGCCACACCCCTCCAACAAACCTGGTGCAGCTCAGCGAGGTGGTCCAAGAAACAATTGGCTCGCCTGCAGCCACAGGCTGCTGTCTCGTGCCACTCTGGAGTGGGACCTTGCAGTGGGAGAGTTGGGTAATGGCAGGGGTGCTGGGCATGGCAGCGGCCTGCATACCCTTGCACTCTGCGATGGAAGCCACAGTCAGGCAGGCTGGGACGCACTCACCAGTCTGGAGGAAGCTGACACAGTCACTGCAGTCAACTGGGCTGCGATGTATCCAGCACTCGGCACTGGCCTGTGATGCAATCAGGCTGCGACGCACTCACCGGTCCAGAGCAGGCTAACACAGCTGCTGTTATTATGTTTGTGGGCAAGTTGTTTTGTTTGGGTTTTTTTTTCCAGGAATGCAATAGCACCGAGTGGAGACTTTTCCCCTCTTTTGATTCCTCTTTAATAAATTTTCATTATTAATTTGTGCCAGGGCAAGCAGCACAGGCAGAGCTGAGCTGGGGTGCAAAGTCAGGGCAACTGCAGACGGTCCACTCCCAGCAACACCTGCCTAGGAGCGATCCCAACTCCAGGGTGGTTGTAGTGGTCCTCCTTCCTCTTAAATAGTGCAAACAAATGGTGCTCAGGGGCCCTGAGGGGTAGGGGGTGATGGGTGTGGCTTATTTACATTTTACCAAGCTCATTTACATTTTCATCAGCTGTCTATCTTCACGGCGTTATCTGTGCATGCACAGACCCCACTTTCCCTGCAAAAATGAACTTTGAAGGATTGAATCCGCAAAGATACTTTCCAGTTAATCTTACTCAACTAAGGAAAACCAGCACCATACCTCATGTGCACACTGCAGAGATCTGTATCTCAAACTTTAATGGCTTGAGATCTTATTTTATTTCAGCCTGCCTACTGTCTGACTTCCAGGACTGAATGCTGTTTCCTCAACATGTTTTACACTCCGTGATATAGTAAACCCCCACATATTTGCAGTCTATATATGCACGTATTCAGTTAATTGCGGTTTACTTTTCCACAAGTTGTGCATCCATGTGCATGCACAGATGCCATGAGTCCGTACCACAGACTCAGTCCACGAATATGTAATGGATCCATGAGTATATAAATTGGTCCCGCCTGGGATGCATTTAATGTAAACATGTATTTTTGCGTGGCTGGAATTGTCCTCCGCGGGGCTGAAAGACAGGCAGACAGGACTGCCACTGTGTGTTTGTGCGTGAGAGTGGAAGGCACCTTCCTGCCACCCTCATGGATCCCCCTGCAGCACCCTTTGTTGCTGAGGCAGCAAAGGGAAGGGTGGCTCTGTGGCTCCCACCTCCTGCATGCATGGGGCAGCATCCATGCTGCTTCTGCATCACCCCGGCAGCACGGCCCTGTCCACGGTATCTGACACTGGCCTAGAAGGGGTAGCCAGGTTCGCTGACTGAAAAACTTTAAAAAAGCCCAAACAAACAAAACAAAAACGTCCACCACCAGTTTCCAATCAAAGCTGTACATGGGGCAGCTGCCGCAGGCCTGGTTCCTCCTGACAGGAGGGAAGGGGCAGTAGTGCTCCACGGGGACGGGGTGGCACCGGGCAACCGGGTGCAATGGGGCATGTGGTCGAGCTGTTGTTGTTCACCCAGCTTGGAGGGCGTGTCACAGCCTGCTTGTGTCACATCCTGTGTGAAAGTGCTCAGGTTGCCCCGTGGCAGGCAGGGCAGGGTGCCAGTGCAGGGGTGTGGGGGGAGGAAGCCCACCAAGTGGCGTAAGAAGGGAGCTGGGCTAGGTCAGGCCCCTGCCCTCCCTCCCTGCCTGCTAGACACGCGGCCGTTTTCTGCCTGCCCACACAAAGCTCTTCCAGGGATGGGGTATAGTGGATATAAACTCTCACAATGGAATTAAACTTTCTGGTAAGAACAGACAACCTTCCAACAGAACCTCTTGACAGCGTTCCCAGAGTCCTTTCATGTCTTCTGCTACCGCACCTCCTTCTGTCTCCCACCGGCCGCCTGGGTGCTGCCACACCATGTCACTGGCTGTGCCAGCTGCTGCTCAGGGATGGGATGACCTGCTATGCTGCTCCAGTGAATAAACACAGCGTCCTGGCTCTCCTGTTGGCTCCTGCCTCCATGCCATGATGCAGCCAGTCCAGGGGCTGGCTACAGAACCACCCACTGCCCATTACCGTAGTAAAGCTAGGGAGCCAGCACTATATGAAGGGGCAGCCCGTCTTGACTGACCGCTGCCATAGTCACAATGTGAACCAGTTTTTGGGACTGTGCCTCCCACCCCCTCCTGCGGTTGGTGGGGGAAACCTTCCACAGCTCCAAGCACACACAGGCACTCCCCGAGGGCTTCATCCCTATGAGCCCTATGAGAGGCTGAAGGAGCTGGGTTTGTTTAGCCTAGAAAAGAGGAGGCTCAGGGGTGACCTTATCGCTGTCTATAACTATCTAAAAGGAGGTTGTAGTCAGGTCGGGGCTGGTCTTTTCTCCCTGGTCTCTGGAGACAGGACGAGAGGTCATAGTCTTAAGTTTCAACAGGGAAAGTTTAGACTTAATATTAGGAAAAGGTTTTTTTCCTGAAAGAGTGATCCGGATTTGGAATGGGTTGCCCACAGAGGTGGTCGAGTCACCAACCCTGGAGGTGTTTAAGGGCAGGCTGGATGAGGTGTTGAGCGATATGATCTAGATGTAGATGCTAGGTTAGTCGGACTATAGGTTGGACTAGATGATCTTTGAGGTCCTTTCCAGCCTTATCTATACTGTGAATACTGTGAATTCGGCCCTGGGAAAAGCTGAGGGGCTAGTTTGCCTGGCTGGTCCCGGTGAAGGCTCAGGAAGTGCAGTTGCCATGCGCCTCCTCCTCCTCTCTGCCCACAGAGTCAGGCTGCTCCCACAGCCGAGGCCCAGCAGAGCCAAGGGGCCGCATCGGGGCCACACTCGCCCCAGCCCCAGCCCTGGCCCCTGCCCACACCCTGCTGCCCCTGCCCATGCCCCACTGCCAAACACAGCAGCCACCTGCCTGCCTTGATGGAGCACACCCATGTCCAGCAGCACTCAGGCGACCGACGTAAGCCAATGTTTTCTCGGTGCAGCTCAGCGCCTTCATTATGTTTGATCACATTTGAGTTGAGTTTAAAGATAGCTTGCCAGCCAGGAAGGCATTCCCTTAGTTCTCCTGAGGCAGCACAGGGCAGTGGGCGTTCCAGGAAATGCCCTCTAGAGCTCAAGAGCAGAAGGAGCATGGCTATGGGCAGGGCCTAATTGAATATTCATGGTTTCGTTATCTTACGGATTTCATAACTCACATAGCCTGGCTGGAAGCAACTCACCGAGTTCCAAGGGTTTCCTGCATTTGTAACACTGAGGTTCATGAAGATTCACAACATTATCTTTAGAAATGTATGTCAATTTAAAAACAAAACAAACAACCAAAAACACCAAAACCACCTAGACAAACAAGAAAAAATAAACCGAATGCTTAAAGCTAGGGCATGTACCTGCCATAGCAGCACACCAGGCTGTATATTTTCACTGACAAAATGGTAGCAGAGCATTCCTGCTTCCAGGAAGACCTAAGCTTAATAAGCTTTGACAGAGCCCTGAAGTATTTAAAAACAAAACCAAGAAAACCACTACATGTATGCAGGAGTGTCCTAAACCAGAAACTCATGACCATTCTGACACAGAAGCTTGATGGAACCAAGACTAGAGGCAAAGAAGTTACAGCGTTCTTAAGTAAACAATGAGAACCTTGAGCATTAAGTATCTTAAAGGCAAAACTACGAAAGAGCCAATTTTGCAGACAAAGTTACTTACTTGCAAAGTTATTTGCCTGCAGAAGTGTTGACTCGGGTCAAAGATAATTTGGTACAATCTTCCCTGCAGCACAATGATAATATTTAATACATTTCAAACAAACATTAGAGAATTCCCACATTCAGGAGCTGTCACCTTTTCTAAGCAATGCTTTCAACAGTAGTGGAAACTGAATCAAACATTAGTCCCATCTGCTCTTTTTCTTATGCACTATAAAACACCTTTATTTTTTTCTTTAACAAGCTGTCAGTGATGTTGTAAGGTTATTTTCATGGCTCCCTCTGCTGACACGGTATGGTCATAAGAAAAATAGAAACTTCCAACAGTATGAATATCTGTTTTGGTCTGCAGCAAGGCTATAGGACAGAGAACAAACAGAATCCACCTGACAAGGGAAAAAACCAGAATGCTTTCTCAGCTGTACTGAAGACAGTTCTCTACTGGGAAGAGTCCATCACATTTCCCTCTAATGATCCAAAAGTAGATGCAGAAGTATTGTAATTGCTGACCAGCAGTACTAACCATGTCATTAGCTTACTTGGGCAGGACATACAAGGGAAATGGAGGGCTGTTGGCGGGATTCAAAGCAAATCCAATCAGCAGTCTTACGCCACTCCTCCTTAGTCCTACCCAAGCAAGGTAGATATTTAGAATTTGGCAAATACAACAGAAAAACATCAACATCGGACTCAGTTATAGTATCCTCAATACTCTGCAGCTTTCTGGAAATAGAAATACAAAGTTAAAAAATAGTTGCTTTGGACAAAAGGTCCATGACTCTAAAAATTTCATGAGGCAGGAAAAGAGCATCAACAAAGTAACAATTGCCTTTCTGCAGTCCCACAAAAGACCCGACCAACCCATGAGATGTATCAGTGCAATCTGATCTCCAACACCTCTCCCTGAAAGTTAACTTGATACATTTCCCCAACTGACTTGCTCCCTCAACCTACTAGAAAGGACTTTTCCCCTTAGATAAAAGCTTAACACAACTACTTTGTAACAGCATCTCCTACTCTTCATCCAATTGGAAGGAGATTGATATGATTAAACATTGAGAAGGGTAAAAGATGACTACAGTCGGTCCTCTTGCACATCGCACCCCCCATATCACAGCTTCACATCTTAGCGGCATGATTTTTTTAGCGACGAAGGAGGCTCCTTCTCGCAACTGTGCATACGTGACCTGGCATGCNCTGGATAATCTAAGTAGTTCTGTTAGGAAGACAGATCCTAACACATTGCTGAATACCAAACACCAGCGGGAACCTAGAATTTCAAGCTCAAGTGGTGGATGACAAAGGGGAAATTAGTCAAGTATGTGAAGTGACAGAAACCAAATTAAAAAAAATACACGTCACATCCTTTGTAAAGACTCCATATCCCACTATTGAACTTACCTTGCCTATCCTTTCTCTTGTAATGGTATAAAGCACAGAGTGTGTCTACATTGGCTCCTTTCTTAAACATTCAGTATCCTATCCTGTCTGTCTCTGGTCTTGAAAACTCTCCCTCTTAAATTTAAGGTACTCCCCAAAGGCCTTACAGATAATCAGACAACTTCCTATATAGAACATACAAAAACACTGGGATACACTACAACCTTCAAACAGAAAAATTAATATTCATTCTCCTCTCTCTTTCTCGCTTCCCAAAGTAAGCTGACAGCACAACAGAAACTAGTTAAAACTTAAAACAAATTCTCTTGCCAGTTCTTTGAATCTTACCAGTAAAATCTAATTGAAAGGAAAGAAACCAAGCAAGCATTCAGAAGCCAAGATATGAAACACTAAAAGGCAGAAAAAGCACTGATAGTGGAACACCAAGGAAAAAAATCCAAGAAAGCAACCCAAAGAATCAAACACAATTATTACAAACAAGTGTAAAGAAGACTGATGTGCTAAAACAGATTTTGAAACAAACTTTCTTTCTCTGTCAAAGAGTAGCTTCAGTATCCTGGAAGTACAATCTTTCACACACTCTGATCACTACTATGGAATTACCTGAATTAACCAACTGGTGAAGGCTATACACTATACTATATACACTTTGTACTAATGTTTGTAAGAATAAAACAACAGTTTAGTAGTCAGTTAACTCCTAGCATTATACTACAATTACAACTTTAGGACAAAGATTATGACAGACATCTCCAGACAACTCCAGGTAGCCTCCACTTAGCAGTCTCATTAGTAGGGAGATCATTATCGCAATGGAACATACACTCATCACTATTATTCCAAAACTTCACTGCAGTCCTGTAGAAGTATGATGCTTCAACATTTCTGGGAAGATTTCGTAGGACACTTAGAATGGAATCCATTCTAAGGCTGAAATTACAAGTCCCAGTGGTGTTATCAGATTCTTTTTCCCACAAAGCCTTCCGAGAAGATGAATTCTACATGACTCAACCAACCAGTAACTGCTTTCTATTTCTTTGAAGCTAAATAACATAAGTTTAAATAAAACAAAACAGTCACTATATCATGAACTTACCTTCAGACTTCAACTTTGTGAGAACAAAAATCAGGTAGTTGTTGAAATCTGGATACTGATTGAGTTGTTCTAGTTTCTAAAAAGAGAAACTGTTAAGGAAAGCAAAATCTGCACATAGAGTATTTACAGCTTTCTGGATACAGAGATTGTTAAAAGAGTTATATACTGCTACATCACTTCAACCAGCTGTGGCTATGACCTCACAATATACAAAATATGAACAATCTAAAAAAAATGGCTGTAATTTTCTTTCTGAAGCAGTAGCTTTTAGTTAGCAAACAAACAAAAAATAGGGACACAGAAATCAAAAGATCGTCAAAAACATTTGTAAAGCCGTATCATCAAAACAGACAGTTGAACATTACTAACAACTGTGAATTCCAATGGATCAAAAAGTACCAGAACTGAGCAGAAAGAACTGAAAGAGCAGCATTTAACAGAAACTTACTGAGAAAACACTTAATTAGTCTAGGAAATGAAATTAGCTCTTAGGCCATACAGTCAAGGTCCAGAACTCACAGGGATTGTGAGTCAGGAAGCTGTGAAGATAGTAGATCCACAAATATTCAATTAGGCCACACCTGTAGCTACGCTCCCTCCACTGATAAGGTCTGGAGGGTGGTCCTGGGCGCGAGGCTTGCTCTGTAGCGCCTCATTAAAGCAAAGGAAATGCCTTTGCCGTTTTACAGCCACAGAATGCTGGTTCCCAGAAGGGAGTGACGTTTCTGAGTACAGAAACCCTGCAGCAGCTGGCACGGCTAGAAGCCTTGAAGCTGGCGCCCGCCCCTCGCACCGATCCAAGTGGGTGCAGAGCCTCCTGAAACTGTCCTTTCCCTGCCATGTCTGTGCTGGGTTTTATCAGGGTTTCTGGTTGCTGGTGTATGCCTCCTGTGTTCAAACACCATGGAGGCAGCGCGTCCCTCCAGACCAGGACCCTGGGGGAGGCCGAGAGCTGTGTGCAACCAGACCAACACTGTGGGTCGAGGGAAGCTGACCATCGCCGCTTCTCCGCAGCTTGTCACTACCTACCGTGTCACTGGCAGGGAGCAGTCAAGGTCCGCCTCCCTGCCTCCTGACGGGACTGTCTGCAGAAGCGCAGGCCAGCGGTAGCTGCGCAGGGTGAAAGAGCTGGTGATACTATGTGATCCGCTCCTGCTGCTGCTCTTCAGAGAAGCATGGGGTGGGGGCGGACGAGCAGGAGGACGTGGCATGGCACAGCACTGGAGAACACAGGCACATCGCATCGGAAGCACTCGCAGCTTTCTCCCCTTCCCTCTCCTATCCTCCCTCCCCACCTCCTCCACTCTACACATCCTGGAAGAGACCTCCCAAGCCTGTCCTGTATCAACTGTTTCTGTGTTTCTGACATGGCAATAAAC
Source organism: Pitta sordida (assembly GCA_013390025.1). Taxonomy (NCBI): domain Eukaryota; kingdom Metazoa; phylum Chordata; class Aves; order Passeriformes; family Pittidae; genus Pitta; species Pitta sordida. The sequence continues at coordinate 21,846 of WEKX01010919.1, forward strand.
ATGTACAAAAAACCCACAGTACGTGTTCATACTCTCTTGCTGCCCAGAAGAAATTTTTTATTTTGGGCAGTGAGAGGAGGTTCTGTTGCCAGCACTAAGGGTCGCACCCTGACATCAGGAGCCCGTGCTGCTGGCATCGGGACACACCAGGCTCTGTCACCGATGTTGTGGCGGGTGTGGGCAGAGCTAAGGTGTGGTGCCAAGTCAGTGGCTCCACTCTCGCCCCCCTGGGCATTAAACCTCCTGCGTGCCGCCACCCCAGGATCATCATTGATGGCAGCAACCGTCCTCCGCCATCCCCCAGTTCGCAGCGGCACTGCACTGCCATGCCCAGAAGTGCTGGCACAGCCCCAGCACCTCTGCACCGGCTGTGCAGCAGCGCACATGGCATCACAGAGATGGTAGCAGTTCCCCTTCCCCCTAAATGGTGAGAATGAAGGATGTACAGCAAGTCTGGTGGGCAGCAATGGCAGGTGGGACCAATTATATATTCATAAGCTCATCATACATTCATGAGCTGACAGAGTTCTCGGTATGTCCTGCACAAACGCAAGGTCGCACAAGTCACAGAAAAATCAACTACGATTAATCAGATCCCACAAAGATATGGTCCAAGATTAATCGGAGGATCACTGTATTTTAACAACTTCTTTACCTACTTGAACTTCTCTTTTTTTAATGAAACAAACATATAGTATCTTCATTGGAAAAATACCTGAAGCCTAACCAATTAATAATTTTGTTAACAAAGGATTTTGGCTAACCTATACTCCCCATGTCATTTTATTTGAGACCCAGGTATCCAAATGTGCGAAAACAGCTACCATAAAGAAAGAGTATGACAGAATCAACACACAGGGGGAGGTTGTGTTGGATTTTTTTCACAAAAGTACTTTAAATTTGAAACCATTGGTTACCACCCTGCTTGGACATGCTACTAAAAAGCACTCTACAACAGTCATCATTATCTTTTTGTGAAAACAGTCTCAAAGAACATGCATAAATTATTTTTTTAATTATAGGCATGATCTGTCAAGTTATATAGAGCATTCTCCCAAACTGATACCTAATATAACGGTAAAACTGTGTCACTTCTCTAATCTTTACAAGACAACATACAAGGACCTCACAGAAAGCACAGGTATCAGTGCAGCAGGGAGTTTCCACTACCATTTAAAAAGTATTTTAAACATCCATAGACAGGACATACAGCATCACTTACACTGCCCATTCTGCATATATATTGCTTTATTTCAATAAACAAACTAGATGCTATTAAGTTACCTGAAAAAGAGTTTTTAAATGTTGTTTTATACTAAAACTACACTATAAACACCATTGCTATAAACACTTAGATATTTCATATACTAAAGAGAACGAGTTTAAGTTTGGGGCATTATCAGAACCCTTTTCTTCATTGGACACTTCTGTTTAGGATTTTTCAAAAGCAACTGTGTTTTAAAAATCTGAAATATAGGTGAAAGAACAACATGACCAAGACGAAATCTACCTTCACCTTTCAGATAAGAGCCAAAGCCTTCTTAAGCTTGACTGGATTTGCTACAAAAGCCTAGAAGCGCAGCAAATTTGGCTTCAAGCTAAAACTCTTTGGATAATACAAATACATATATGTTCTTACCTACTTAAATTCTGTTGCTTTCTGTAGAAACCTTTAAACAAATGCCTTAACTAAAAAGGGATCAAGATGATAAACTCACATCCTTCATAGAATTTCAGTACTTCGACATATTTTAAAGCACTTACATGGCTAGCTCAAGGAGTGGGAGACAACAGATGAAGCCTTTATTTTTTAACACCTATTAGTCTTAATTTAAAATTTTTCATTCTGTATCTTCTCTCCTTAAAACCTTCTAAATCATCACTTCTACAATAGAGATAGGGGGAGGGGTTAAAAAAAAATAAAATCCACAACACCAAATTTACTGCAAAGCAGCACAAGAAGCCACGGAGTAGATCTCCCCCGTTCCGTGAATTTTAACGAGTGCAATTAGCAATGTTTCAGGATCAGGCTTCCAGGCAAGCAAAAACATCCTCACCACGAAACAAAATGCGCAGTGTCAGAGCTGGCAGGCCCAAGAGGGCGCGCAGGCAGCGGCTCCGCCAACTACAGTTTTCTCCTCGAATCCCGGCGCGGGATTACTTGAAGAGGTCCCTTCTGGGCCCGGCTCTGCCGCAGGGGCGGCGGGCACATGGCGCGGGCACCCCCGGCCCCGCGGCCAAGGCCGCACTCCCGCCCC
>WEKX01010920.1:0-48567 GCA_013390025.1 Pitta sordida
CACCAGAACGAGAGGACATGGCCTTCAACTACGCCAAGGGAGGTTTCGACTGAATGTTAGGAAGCGGTTTTTCACAGAGAGAGTGATCGCTCAGTGGAATGGTCTGCCCAGGGAGGTGGTGGAGTCACGTCCCTGGAGGTGTTTAAGAGGAGACTGGATGAGGAGCTTAGTGACATGGTCTAGCTGGGGGGTGTCTGGCTGGATGGTCCTGTGGCTTCCTCCTGGCTCAGAGTGGCCTGTGAACCTGTGAGGGATCTAGGTTTATGTTCACCACTCTGGGGTGTGCGTTCGATGTCTGTACGGGCGTTAGATGGTGAGTTGGACTAGATGATCCTTGTGGGTCCCCTCCAACTCGTAGTATTCTGTGATTCTATGATTCTTCCACAGTTATCTTACATTTACAAGGGTTTTGGTGAAGGAGAAGAACTTTGCAAGACAATGCAATCTATTTGTCTTGGTTATATTTCCGTAATAGTGTCAGGTGGATTAAAAGCTTATAGTCCTTTGAGGTCTCTCCTGAAATGGCAGGGAAAGATACGAAGTATTCACCCTGATATTTAGGCAGAGGCTGGTGTACCATCAGCAGCAGACCAGCATAAGGGCTAAGGTATTAGGTATGCCCCGACGGCAAGATGATCCACAGTTTGTGGTGTCTTTTGCACGGTCAGTAGTGAGGGAATTTGATGAGAACTGAAATTTGTTATGACAAATGAGGAAGCTATAGGTTTAGTATAAAGTTGTGGAGACAGGACTGGAGAAAATTACAGAAACAGGCTTTATTAGTTGCTAGTTATAAGCTAGACGCTTGTACATTTAAGCTTTTATAGATGTAGACATAGAAATTCTAGGTCATAGTACTGTAAAATTTTGGCTGTCTAAACTGTAAATGTAATGTTATTGTGTATTAATCCTTAGAATCAGAAGAAGAATTTTATGATGCCCTAAGTAGCCCTGTGGAAGAAGTGCCATTTTTTGAAGCCCAGTCTGATTCCCTCAAGCGAGCTTGCAGCAGTCGTGCAAGACAAAAAAAACTACGTAAACAAGAGTCTTTGAAAAATATAACGGAATTCCAGCTAAGGTTTGAAGTTGCTACGGTAAAGTTATTGTTTTTTTTAAATTTCTCAGAAGAACATCAGGACTGTAATTTTTCACTGTTTGTTGTCTTCATAAATCCATGTCTGCATTAGGTATTCATTCCTTATTTTTGCTAAAACTATTTTACAGAGTTTTTTCCAAGTCATAGTTGTGCTTCTACATCGTTGTCACCAAAATGCATTGATTTATCCAGTTTTGGCACAGAATTTTCTTTACCTGTTACTCAAAAATCACATTATGGATTTGTTTTAGCTAAATACGTAGCTTTTGACACCTTTTTCCTAGGTACTTCTGTGGTCACTGGGAAAACTTCATTAATGTTTTCTCATGTAACAAGCACCATATTTTTCAGCTCCAGTTTTTCCCACACTGTTGTCTACACGTCTAAATCTATAACATCTTTGTTATGAAGAATTTTCAGTGTTACTCGTGCTGTTTGAGGCATGGGGAAAAGAGTGTTTTACCCAAATGCAGCTGTTTTTGACTGTATCAGCTGGTCTAGTAAAAGAAGGGACTTCTTAACACTGTCATTGCCATTATCATTAGACCATCAGTGTTACTCCTGCTAATCACTGTATTTTACTTTACATTTATTCTGCAAATAAATTATACAAAATCAGTTTTAGGATAAGGTTTACAGAATGTCTTCAATACCTCAAAGCTAGCTTACTACATACAAAATACTACATACACCAATGTATTGATAGACACCTTTACTACATATAAAACTGAAATGTACTGTTCTTTATATGATGACAAGGTCTTGTTTAATAACTACTAATCTACAGATAGGTGCTGTATTTTATGTTATTTTCTAAAAGCAGCTGTCTTACAATCTGTAAGAAAAAAGTACAATTCAGAGTGCATTAGAAATCACCTGTCTGTTGGCTTCATGGTATAAAATTACTTACTTTGATTGAATTACTTTGATTTTTCTTATTTGTAGACAGCATGATATGGGAAGGAAGTGTACATATCTTTGTTTTGCTTTGTTGCGAAGGTCAGGTACAACAGCTCAGCTAGGTATTTCTTTAATAACATTGTTGTCATGCATGGGTGAAAAGTAGTAACTCCTGTCATCCAGCTCGGCAATCTAACTCTTGGCAGTAGAGTTCAGAGAAATTCCAGTCAAGGCAGTAGGCGCTTTATGCTGACTAGTTTTGACTGTGTTGAACATTACTAAATAGAGCATGTAATTGTTTTCAAAATTGATTTAGTTTCTGTAACTTATGTTGATATTACATTTGTCCATATTGGAAGTTTTTGTTAAAATAGCAGTGTTGAACAATTTTACTTGTTGAATTGTTTATTTTTTCCAAGGCATTTGCTGTATAAAGTTAAATGATCAATGCACAAATACACATTAACCAGTAAAATGTATGTAAATATTTTATCCGCTATAAAACCTTAAGATGATAATCCCCTACTAGTTTTGGCGTTGTGTGTTTTTTCTAGGTCTCAATTAAATTATGCCGTCTTACTTGTAATACTGAGATGCCTGTATTGGAGCTTGATATTTTTGGCTTAGGCACAGAACTTAAACTAAGAACATATGACATGACTGCAAATGCTTTCCTTTGTGAGGTCTGTCTATTGTGCCCAGAGTATATGGGTAAGTATTTAGTCTGATCAAAAAATTATTTAACACTCTGAGTTTGTCTTCCGAAAGTTTGTAGAGTTTCTGTCAACTAAGGAAGATTTGCTTCCTAAATTAAATGAGAGATGGTGAGGGAAGTAGCTTAGGAGATCATTCTCTTATTAGTGCTTTGGTAAATATGTTCTTGTGGTGATGATTTTAGAGAGGCATTAACTATTTTATCTCTGCAAGAGAAGTTTTGTGATTAAACGTTAATAACAGCTAGTAGCCTAGTTTGTAGTCTGTAGATTAAGAAAGTTGTAAATTTCTTTTGTTTTAAAAAAAGTAATATTTTCTTATTTTGTGGATTTTTTTAAGATGATAATGACAAGCCAGTTTACCTAATTACTACATTGGATAATGCAGAAGATGATCTTCTCACTCTAGAGTACATAAAGGTGAGATAGAGCATACTTCGTCTTTGAATTGTAAGCCTCTTACAAACAGTACAGTAATATGGAGAAATTATTGAAGGTTTTTCCTTATTTATGCCTTTAACATCTAGAGTGTCTTGTGCAAAGTCTGTTTCCTCAGATTCACAGATTCACAGAATACTCTGAGTTGGAAGGGACCCACAAGGATTGTTGAGTCCAAATCTTAAACAACACCACTGCCTCCCTGGCGGGAATCGAACCCCCAGTCTCCCGCATGAGGGGCAGGGACACTCACCACTGTACTGAAGTGGATTTTTTGATAATAACTTGTACATCTTAAGTCATAATGGATTTGAAAGTAAGCTCTCTGATGACATTTGCAAACTTCCTGATTTGTTTGTTTGTTTTATGTGTACTTTTCTTGGAGTAGGCGGATATTAATGGACCAGAACTTAAAACTGCCTATCAGAATGTTCTACAGAAGATAAAGGTATGATACCTTTTTTTAAAACACAGTTTTGTCAGCGTGGGAAGAGAGACATATTAAATAAACAGCAATTGTTCTTTTAGGTGAACTTTTCTTCCCTAGATGTTCATTTGCATACTGAAGCTCTGTTGAATGCTTTGAACTATCTGAATAATATTCTACCCAAAAAAGAAACTAAAGTTTCAGAAGTCCATGAAAAAATAGAGGAGAAGAAGGATGTTCTTAAGAAATTAAGTAAGATTCTTAATTATATTTTTCCTCTTTTCATTCCTCTCTCTTCACTTAAATAAGTAAGAAAACAAGTGCATTTTCTGGTTTTGTAAACCTATCCATGACTTGAAATGGGAAATTTTGCTTGGGGTATATATACTTACCCCCATGCCTTTTTCTGACATACAGGTGAAAACATATCCTTACTGTGTATTGGACGCACTGAGTAGATGCAGATAAAAAATCCATAAATTGCCTTTTTTTAGGTTTTTTTCCGTGGTATGAATTAAGACTCTTGATGGCTTTAGTTATACTTGAAGACCATCAGTTTCTTACTTGCTGTGTAGTTCAAAGGGATACTAAAATACTGTTTCTCCCCTTTGAAAAACTGTAATTTTTGTTATTTTGTATTTCCCACAGCATCCAGAAAATCAAAGTATGAAGATATTATTGACCTCAGTATCTGTGCAGATTTATCGTGTTTGAGTATTTTTATTAGAGAGAAAAAACACAGAATAGGTGAAATACACATTAAAGGTAAGAAAAACACTTCAGTCACAAAGATACAAAACTTTGTAACCAGAACAGTCTATAGATTTTTTTATATCTTGTTTTTTGAGGTCTTGATAGCAAAGTGATCATGAAGAAGACAGCAACTGAGGTGACTGCAAAACTGAAGAACATCATTGTTGTGGATTCTGATGAGACAGCATTGTATAAAAAGGTATGCATTTGCATGTATCATTGAATTTTTGAATGGAATGATGATAAATTGAGCTTACATGTGGACTCACTATAGAGAATTGATTTTTTCCAATCATATTTTATGTATTTGTTGTGAGTGCCATTCTCTACAGGCAGACTGATTTTGCTCCCACACCCAGTAATTATTAGGCTGACATTAATTTGTGCACCTGTTGTACTCAGCTGCTCATTACACCTCTTGCTCTGTTGACTTTAAAGAACAGAATTATTCAAGCTGCAACTGAATATTTTCGGCTATTTCAGTGGATTTTAAAGTTTGATTTTTTTCATTCATTGTTGCCGTATTTGAAGTAAAAGTGTCTAAGAAGCTTGAGGTATTACATTTATTTTGCAATTAAGTTTCTCCAGCATGTACATTGTACAGTTGAGATACTATTTTTTTTTATTTCCTAAGGCCCTTTACATCACAGAAAAAGAAGTCTTCAACTTCAGAATGATATCATATGTAAATGCTACAGATGGCATTGCATATACAAATATGGATGTTGTTGACCATCGTGTTTTCCTAACTGTTGGGTGTATACAAGTACTTTTTGTCAACAAGTTTGTTTCATCTATTTTGGTAAGTTTAGCTTCCCAGTAACTATTTCTTAGCATTCAGGTAACATTGTCAGAGCAAGAAAAGAATAAAAGCATTCCAAATGGAATGCTCCTACCATTTAATTTTCAAAATATTTAGTACTTAAATATTTTTATACATATGAAGTCAGCCATCTTGCACTTCGCGCCCCCCATATTGCGGCTTCAGATCTTAGCGGCATGATTTTTTAGCAAAGTAGGAGACTAATTTTGCAAGTGTCCATGTGTGACTTGCCGCTGCCACAGCCGGGGCTTGGGCAGTGTCCCGGGCAGCGGTGGGTGCTCAGGCTGCAGCGGGGGCAGCACAGGTGGTGGCAGGGCATGGGTGATTGTGGTGGGGGACGCAGCAGCTGGCGGGGGGCAGGGCATGGGTGGCAGCGGCGGCGTGGCCGCCATTCAACACAGAAGTCGGGCTATATGGGTCCGAATTAAGACCGCGGGTGTGCGATATAGGAGACCCGACTGTACATGCATAGTTTATCATATTTATCCTATTAAAGAATATGGAAAAAAGTGCATAGCAAAAATAATCTCTTAAGAATAACTATGTTTCTTAGTGTATTTGAAGTAGTGTAGTTCTTGGTAATTAATTACCAAGATCTGTGTTCTTTTCCTAGGCTTTTATAAATAACTTTCAAGCTGCCAAGGAAGCCCTTACTGAGGCAACTGTTCAAGCAGCAGAGAAAGCAGCTACAGGTGTAAAAGAGCATAGCTCTCGTTTGGCACTAGATATCAACATTAAGGCACCTGTTGTAATAGTTCCACAATCAGCAATGTCTGCAAATGTCTTGGTGGCTGATCTTGGTCTCATCACCATGAAGAACAAATTCTTTACTGCTAAAACAAAAATGCAGTATAGTCTTCCACCTGTTATTGACTCTATGACAGTGAAATTGAGTGAACTGAAGTTATACAGGTAATGTAAAGTCAATATTTTTAAAATTCCTGACATGCTTTTGGGATTCTTCAGTTACAGAGCTTTGGGCAGTTGCTAAATACCTGGTTGGTTGTTGGTGGTTGATGGATCATTATTATCTTGAAATATAACAGCATACGCTATTTTTTAACAGCAATAAAATTGTGTGGTTTAGGAGAAATAGCAATCTACACGTCTTTAAATAGCAACAAATGTTTATTTAGGGAAATTTGTGTAATACCATAGGCTTATGCATCATTACTTTGGAACAGGTTGTACTCTTTCATAACTGCCTATTTTGATGGGGTTTTCAAGCTATCCATAGCAGGAAAGGTGCTAAGTCAAATAGCCGTAAAGAACTGTTTGAAAATGTTTCTTGATGCAGAGGTTTGGTGAGGGAAAGGGGAAGGGACTTTTCAAACACAGCTGAAGAAACAGGGACTTACCCTCCACTAGAGATTCGGTAAGAGGTCCTGACTCGCAAGAGTTTGTGTATTGCGTACCTGGACCTGATGTCTCCTTCCTGCCAATGAAAGATGTCTAGTTGCTCGAATAAGGCTTTAACTACAGCAACTAAGGCAGTTTCATAACACTACTTGAAAAGATAAAGGAAAGACACAAATGTGTTTGTTAGAAGTGTAATCGAAGTTTGTAAAGCTGGGAATATTTTGTTTCTGTTCTCAGATCATACTATGAGCAAGGTTCTTTGCAAACTGAAGTACAGTTGCTGCAGCCAGTCAATCTGGAAGTAGCTGTTGAACGGAATTTAGCTGCTGCATGGTATGATGAAGTTCCTGATATTGAAATATCTGGCCGACTCAAGCCTATGAATGTAAGCACTCATTTCTGAAGGCAACTATTCAAATATTTGTGGAAAATGGATTAATTTTTGTCTCCAGAAAAGTCCACACTATAATTAGTTAGGGTATTGAAATCCCCTTTCGTATAGTGGTGAGTGTCTCTGTCTCTCATGCGGGAAACTGGAGGTTCAATTCCTGCCAGGGAGGCAGTGGTGCCCTTTCACAGTTGGACCCGATGATCCTTCTGGGTCACTTCCAACTCAGAATATTCTGTGATTTCGTGATTCTGTGATTGTTTGATTTCAAGACAGAGGTATAGTGGATTTCATTGTTTTATCCGGAAAAAGAAAGTGAATAGTTTTCTGTTCGAATCTAAATTTTGTGTTTCATATCTGATATTGCAGGCAGACTTTTTACCATAAATTACTGTTACTAGTTAAAAATGTTATGCTGTTATAGCTTTGTTTTACCTGTCAGTGTCTTGTGAAGAAGGATTGGAAAAAGTTGGGGGTATGTTGTTTTGTTCAATAGGAGCCTGATCACCTGCTGAATTCATACTCGTGACAAGCCTGAATATGATTTAGTGCACATACTCATTTAAATTTAACATTAAAAAATAATACGGTTGTCATGTGTATGAAGAAAACCAATTTGCCAGAACTCATTAATATGAAGTACCTTGTGACTAAATGCCAGTAAAAATTTTGGGCAACTCTAAGTCCAACTGTATATGTACACCTTCTAACATTCCAGTTTTTAAATTGTGACTTGGTAAAGAAACTTTGTGGATGAAAACAAAATAATGTGTGACTGACTTCTGATTTCTGGAAATTACTGTAAGGAGTTGTGTGAATTTGAGAAAAACATTTTACTTGGTCTTTTTCCTAAACAGACACTTAGATAAAGTTAATTTGATTTATCTGGTTACTTGTAAACTTATGTTTTAGTTACTGAAAGTTACGTGAACTGAATTATTCTGATTTTAATTCTAATCTTTTATAAAGCTAATTCTCAGTCAGGAAGATATTACCACAATACTGAGGACACTAAATGAAAATACAGGCGGAAGCTCTGGAGTGTCAACCTCTTTACCAGAACCAAAAGAATCAACCTGTCATTGTAGTGATATGCATAGTACTTCACAGCACTCTGCAGGTAGTATTTTATAATTATATAATCTAGCATTTTTAGGTATTATCAATTTATTGGTTTTGTTGTAATTGCATTTATAAAAGGATGCCAGATTCAGTTGTGCTCAACAATATCATTATGGTTCAAAAAGACCTCCAAGATCATCGAATCCAACCATTGAGTAAACACCACCGTATCACCTAAATGATAGCACTGAGCTATCCATGTTGGTTTTTAAACACTTCCAGGAATGGTGATTACACCACCTGCCTGAGGAGAAATTCTTCCTAATGTCGAATGTGAACCTCTCGTGGTTCTGCCTGAGGCTATGTCATCTTGTCCTGTCGCTACTTACCTGTGAAAAGTAGCTCCCATCTTGCTACAACCTCCTTTCAGGTAGTTGTAGAGGGTTATAAAAGGTCCCCTGGAGTTCCCTTTTCTCCGGACTAAACAATTCCAACTCGCTCAGCCCTGCTCATTAGACTTGTGCTCCAGATCTTTCATCAGCTGTCATCCTTCTCTGGACATGCTCCTGCACCTCAACATCTTTTTGTCATGAGGGGCCAGAACTCAACACAGGATTCAAGGTGCAGCCACAACTCAGAGACTGGCTGAGTACAGAGTGATGGTCACTCCCCTGGTCCTGATGACCATATAATTTCTGATAAAAGCCAGGATGCCACTGGCCTTCTTGGGCACACTGCTGGCTGATGTTTGGCCACTGTCCACCAGCAACCCCAGGTCCTTTACTGCTAGGCAGCTTTCCAGCCACTCTCCCCTCAGCCTGTAGTGTAGCATGGGGTTGTTGTGATCCAGGGATGCAGGACCCGGCACTTGGTTTTGTTGAACATCATAGCATTGGCCTTGACTCACTGATTCAGCCTTTTCATATTGCTCTGCAGATCAACACTTCTATCCAACTTAGTGTCGTCTCTGAATTCCGTGAGGGGGCATTCAATCGCCTTATCCAGATCATTGATAAAGATGTTAAACAGAACTGGTCCCAGTACTGAGCCCTGGGGAACTTCACTGGTGACTCGCCACCAGTTGTGTATACAGTAATCCCTAGAATTCCGTGTCCTGCAGTAGCTGAAATTCGCAAAGAAGCAGTGCCTACATATGCAAATGAACTACACCCATTGCCCCACCCTTTTAGCCTAGGAGTGCTGCAGGGCATTCCTGGCACATCCCTGTGCCATGTGACGGGACAGGGGAGCAAAGGAAGTCTTCTCTGCACCTCCCTGGCGCAGCAGGCAGGTACAGGGAAGTGGAGAGAAGTGTTGCTGCTGTGCCACGGGAGGCTCCTGTCCCCCCCATGGCCTCCCCAGGTGCAGTGGGCATGTCTTCCCTGGGCCATGCTAGTGCTGCACTGGGCAACCTTAGCACAGCACCGTCTTGGGACTGTGGCGCAGCACTCCACTGAGCCCCCGTCCCTCCAAGCCCCAGGACGAGCAGCTATAATAAACCGTTGACACTGTATTATAAATATTCCGCACCATTTGACCTTTCCAACACTCACAAGGGAGGGAACTCTGGGTGGTACCCGAGTGAGCAAGCGGCGGAAACCCCCCACTCTGGCATGGACTGGTCCCACCCCCTGGTGCAACAAAAGCACTCACTACGCATGTGCAGCTGTCCTGTGGTGCGAAGAATTGAAGTTGCTAATTTAAGCCACAAAGAACTGAGGGATTACTGTAATTCCGGTCATGGCCACTCTCTGGGTGCAGACATTCAGCCAGTTTTTAACCCACCAAAAAGAGTGCATCTGTCCAAACATGGACTGCCAGCTTCTCCAGGAGAATGCTCTGAGAGATGAAAGCTTTACTGAAGTACAGGCAAACAACATCCACAGCCTTTCTGTCTTTCACTAGGTGGGTCATCTAGTCATAAAAGAATTTTAGATTAGTCAAGAGGGACCAGCCTTTCCTAAATGTGTTTTAGTTTGGCCTGTCCCTTGATTGTCCTGTACAAGCCATGTGGTTGCACTCAAGATGTTGTGTTCCACAACTTCCTCCATCTTGGAAGTTGGGTTGACAGGCCTATAGGTCCTTGGGTCCACTTTCCGACCCTCTGGATCGGTGTTCCATTGGCCAGCCTCCAGTCATATAGGGACCTCTCCAGTTAGAATGACTGATGATAGATGAAGGAGAGTGGCTTGACAAGCTCCTCCACCAGCTCCCTCATCACCCTGTCACGTTACTCTTCTTGTGTATACTGGTTTTGTTGCTGTTCAGATTTAGATCTGTTTGTCTTGTCATAGTGATGGCACACCTAAAAGTTGTTCAATGTAGGTCGTCACCCATAGACTGTTCAGCACGTACTAAAAAAAAGACAAGTCTAGAAAAGCATCGTTTATTGAATTCCTCTATTAAATGTGAAAAGCAGCATAAAGTGTCTGATGAACAAATGAGTATGAAAGTGTATTTGTATTCTTTGTAGCATTCTTGCACAGAGTACCATATCACATAAAGGGAACTTGTATATTTATGTCTTAAAGATGGTAAAAATCTCATGTACAGTATGTAAGGAGAGTGTTTTGTATTCTCAAAGGTTGTGTCATTTTGCCAAAAGTAATTACAGAAAGCAGGATAAACACATCCTACGTGTGGATGGATTTACATGTAGAGGAAAAGGGAAATTGTCATTGTGGTCCTTAGTGAGGATGTTCTGTTTTGTTTGTTTGCTTATTTGCAGTCGGGTAATTTTCTTTTGTGTTAACTTTTTCTGATTTCTGAAAGGTGTAACTGTTGTGACTTCAGCTGTGGTGGAATTGCATTCACCTGTGAAAATAAAACCAACACTAAAACTGGACTTCAAATTCGACTCTCTGACTTTAGTGTTGTATAGTTCGAATTCAAAACAGGTAAATACAATTTTGGTTACAAAGAGAAAGCAACAACTTTAAGCTTGCCTGGAATCATGGAAATTCTGAAGAAGCACAGTTTAATTTATGAGCAGAGCAGGTGTTTCCTAGCAATAGTAACAAATGTTATGGTAATGATAAACAGCTCTTCTAGATAAATCACTTGGCAGATATTACAAGAAAGAGAATAATCACTGGTAGCACATAATCTGTGACATTTTCTGTGATCTGACTAAAAATTTGATGAAAGTTTATCTTAGTTTAAAATACAGTTTAGGAAGAAAAATTGCACAGGAATGCAACCTATTTGTTAGTTACACATACACATGTGAACAGAGACACACATAAAATCGTGGAGAGAAATTTTGAATTTGTACTTACAATAGGAATGCAATTATATATTCATCTTGGTTTAAATTTACAAAAGTTGTCAGCAGATTTCTGATGAAAAGTTTGGTAATACTTTAGTTTAAACTTATTTTAAATAATGAACAATTNCCCCATGGCCTCCCCAGGTGCAGTGGGCATGTCTTCCCTGGGCCATGCTAGTGCTGCACTGGGCAACCTTAGCACAGCACCGTCTTGGGACTGTGGCGCAGCACTCCACTGAGCCCCCGTCCCTCCAAGCCCCAGGACGAGCAGCTATAATAAACCGTTGACACTGTATTATAAATATTCCGCACCATTTGACCTTTCCAACACTCACAAGGGAGGGAACTCTGGGTGGTACCCGAGTGAGCAAGCGGCGGAAACCCCCCACTCTGGCATGGACTGGTCCCACCCCCTGGTGCAACAAAAGCACTCACTACGCATGTGCAGCTGTCCTGTGGTGCGAAGAATTGAAGTTGCTAATTTAAGCCACAAAGAACTGAGGGATTACTGTAATTCCGGTCATGGCCACTCTCTGGGTGCAGACATTCAGCCAGTTTTTAACCCACCAAAAAGAGTGCATCTGTCCAAACATGGACTGCCAGCTTCTCCAGGAGAATGCTCTGAGAGATGAAAGCTTTACTGAAGTACAGGCAAACAACATCCACAGCCTTTCTGTCTTTCACTAGGTGGGTCATCTAGTCATAAAAGAATTTTAGATTAGTCAAGAGGGACCAGCCTTTCCTAAATGTGTTTTAGTTTGGCCTGTCCCTTGATTGTCCTGTACAAGCCATGTGGTTGCACTCAAGATGTTGTGTTCCACAACTTCCTCCATCTTGGAAGTTGGGTTGACAGGCCTATAGGTCCTTGGGTCCACTTTCCGACCCTCTGGATCGGTGTTCCATTGGCCAGCCTCCAGTCATATAGGGACCTCTCCAGTTAGAATGACTGATGATAGATGAAGGAGAGTGGCTTGACAAGCTCCTCCACCAGCTCCCTCATCACCCTGTCACGTTACTCTTCTTGTGTATACTGGTTTTGTTGCTGTTCAGATTTAGATCTGTTTGTCTTGTCATAGTGATGGCACACCTAAAAGTTGTTCAATGTAGGTCGTCACCCATAGACTGTTCAGCACGTACTAAAAAAAAGACAAGTCTAGAAAAGCATCGTTTATTGAATTCCTCTATTAAATGTGAAAAGCAGCATAAAGTGTCTGATGAACAAATGAGTATGAAAGTGTATTTGTATTCTTTGTAGCATTCTTGCACAGAGTACCATATCACATAAAGGGAACTTGTATATTTATGTCTTAAAGATGGTAAAAATCTCATGTACAGTATGTAAGGAGAGTGTTTTGTATTCTCAAAGGTTGTGTCATTTTGCCAAAAGTAATTACAGAAAGCAGGATAAACACATCCTACGTGTGGATGGATTTACATGTAGAGGAAAAGGGAAATTGTCATTGTGGTCCTTAGTGAGGATGTTCTGTTTTGTTTGTTTGCTTATTTGCAGTCGGGTAATTTTCTTTTGTGTTAACTTTTTCTGATTTCTGAAAGGTGTAACTGTTGTGACTTCAGCTGTGGTGGAATTGCATTCACCTGTGAAAATAAAACCAACACTAAAACTGGACTTCAAATTCGACTCTCTGACTTTAGTGTTGTATAGTTCGAATTCAAAACAGGTAAATACAATTTTGGTTACAAAGAGAAAGCAACAACTTTAAGCTTGCCTGGAATCATGGAAATTCTGAAGAAGCACAGTTTAATTTATGAGCAGAGCAGGTGTTTCCTAGCAATAGTAACAAATGTTATGGTAATGATAAACAGCTCTTCTAGATAAATCACTTGGCAGATATTACAAGAAAGAGAATAATCACTGGTAGCACATAATCTGTGACATTTTCTGTGATCTGACTAAAAATTTGATGAAAGTTTATCTTAGTTTAAAATACAGTTTAGGAAGAAAAATTGCACAGGAATGCAACCTATTTGTTAGTTACACATACACATGTGAACAGAGACACACATAAAATCGTGGAGAGAAATTTTGAATTTGTACTTACAATAGGAATGCAATTATATATTCATCTTGGTTTAAATTTACAAAAGTTGTCAGCAGATTTCTGATGAAAAGTTTGGTAATACTTTAGTTTAAACTTATTTTAAATAATGAACAATTTTTCAGTGTCTGGCTAAACACAACATGGGCATATGAGACAAAATTTAATTTCTTATTTGCCATCTTTGCATATACTATGTGTTTTTACATGCAAACAAACCAAAATTGCATGACCTTCTTATAAACCTCATCTCTCTCTCACTAATGTAAACTTGCTTTAGAAGGATGGTAGAAGGGTAATGCTTTCTTTAAGTTTTTTCTGTATTAGTTGTGGTTGTCTTTTGAATTAGTAGGAAATTTATTTAATATATTAATTTTTGAAATCTTGTCAGAGTAGACTTCCTGTAACCAAATCTACAAACATCTGATTTAAACAGGTTAACAGTTTGGATCAGAGAGATGAGCTTTTGAAGCTTGCAGAGTTTAAATTAGTTTTGATGTCAGCTGCTGTGAAAATGCTGTCAGATGGTTCAATGAATGCCTCAGTCAAACTGACAAACTGTACATTAGATGATAAAAGACAGTCAATCCAGAAGGCTACACCAAGGTCTGTAATTTGACATAAATTACTGTTTATTGGAGTTCAAATTGTTCAGAATGTTGCATTTTATTAATATTATGTTCAAACTGCAATTGTTTTAGTCTAGGGGGTTCTTGAAGTACATGTTCTGTAGACATATGTGTCTTACTTGCCTTTTATTCCACATACGTTTGTAAGAGACCAACATGAATGCTAGATAAAAAATATTAAACCAAACTTTAAATATTAAATTAATACACATAGAAAAAATTGTTTTCTGCTTTAATAGACTATTAAGTAAGATTATTTTTCATGAATAGTAACAAATGTCAGTAAATATACCACTTTTGTCCTCTAAATGAGGAATTATGATGGTTTGACTTGTCAAAATTATTGACACCTTTAGTTACTAGTGTATGGGAGTCTGGTTAGTTTTCAAGTTACATAAAATTGATGTTAATGTTTTTATTAGTAATTTTTAAAAATGATTGGTGTTACTTTTTAAATTGATAATATATTATCTTGAGTGTTTTTCATTATTTATGGCTGGATTTTTATTGTCTCCTTAAATGCTACATTAATTGTCTTTCAGAATGGTGGAAATGAAACATGGATTTGAAAAGAAAGTTATGGTGGATATAAACTACAAACAGGGGAGAGATGGCACTGTTCTTGATGTGATTGTTCAAGAGATATACCTTTGTGCAAGCATGGAGTTTCTGCTTACTGTAGCAGATATATTCCTAAAGGCTAATGCAGAAAGTGCTGCTGCACAGAGAAGTCTCAAACAGTCAGTACCTTTAAAAGACCAAGGTACACACTGGAAATAGTTTAAAATCTGTATTTAAATATCCAATTAATTTTGGTATAGTAATACTATTTTAAAAATACTTCTTTTATGTTATTTCCTGTTTGTTTATAGAATGGGTTCTTGTTACCATGTTGCTTTCTTTGCATCATGGAAGTAGATAATGGTCTTTCCATATGAAGCCTTGTCTTGCCAGACAAAGGACATACTAAAAGATGTATGTTTAAAATAAAATGAGTATGGACAGTTACGGCTGACATAGTCTAGGCCTGTTGTGCTATCTTCACACTTCCAAAGAAGTTTATACATAATGGTGATTATCACTGTCACTGTTTTCATCCTTCTGAAGAGTGACGGAGCGTATTATGCTATGCTTATACATGTAATTGGCTGCCTGATATTGCTGCCTAGAAATGTCACTTCACCTTTCCACTGATGTGCATTTCTCCCTACACCAGAAAACAGACTTTTAGCTTGAGTGTCTGTCATCAGAAGTTGGTCCATTAGACCATCTGTACAAGAAATAGACTTTTTATGTGTCCAGGGCTTCGGTAGTTCATGTCACATGTGCAAAGGAAGTCCCCCCTTTTTTTAGTTTTGTTTTACTTTGCCCTAAATGTCTTAGTTGTGTCCACCTCAGCGAGGTTTGTAGTGATTATCTAGTGATGCTCAAAATCTTTTTCTAATAAAGACGTTTTTTATGGAAGTATATTGTTATTGCAATGATTACATCAAGCATCAAGCATTATTGTCCTGTGGAAAAAATGTGGTTTTGCTGCTCCAGATAGCAGAAAATGTGCCCAGCATTTTCATAAGGCTACTGTAGTTGACTGACACAAGTAGTGGGTGAAGCTGATACATTTGCTAATGTCTGAGATAGTAACTGTGGTAATACTATTAAAATCCTTTTGATTTGTGGAATCTTTTGTTGTAACTGAAAGTAATTAGATTTTTAATGGTTTTGTGCCTCCAGTAAAGAGCTTAAAAATAAATATTTCAGGGATCTATATTTTTGCTGAAACTGGTTGTGCTAGAACTTATCACTAAGTCTTTAAAACTTCACTATGAGAGATGTAAATAATTAAAATTTAATCTTTGAACAATTACACTCACATAATTTATATTTTTGAAGTGTCTATGCAGCCTGTATCTACAATGGAAATGAACATTGTTGTGAAAAATCCAGAAATTGTGTTTGTGGGTGATTTAACAAGAAGTGATGCTCCTGCTTTGGTGGTTACAACACAGTGCGAGATCTTCATTAAAAGTAGTCCTGAAAGGTACAACATGACGGCTGCTGTTAAAGAAATACAAATGAAAGCATGTCCATTTCTTCCAGAAGAGAGAAAAGGGAACATTACTACGGTGAGTTTGCAAACATCCATATCTAAAAGGTGTTGTGTAATTTATACAAGCTAAAATACAAGTTATTTCCAAAACTTTCACTCTTAAAACGTATACTACAGATACATGAGTAAAATTTTGTGGTTAATATTCTATTTACTTTGTTCTCTTTTGTCTGATATGCCTAAAGCATCATCCTCGTCTGTGGCATTGGTGTTTGCTTTGTATGACGAGCTAAAATGAAGAGCCCCAAGGAGTAAGATGTTAATTGTATCTGATATTCTGTGTAAGCCAAGTAAATAGAATTTTTAAAGTTTATACTATTTCAAATGCTGTGTAGTAAATTTGGATTACTTTTAGTCTGAAAGTTTGCATCAAGAAGATACGTAAGAGAATAACAGGGTCACAGCCAGATGAGAAGTGCATATTATGAAATAGTTTAATTACGGTATCCAGTTCATAAATTCCTCTTTGTTAAGGTCCATAGATCTGGTATATTAAAGCTGCCTGTTTACGTTGTGGCTACTTGTTAGTTACTCACCAGGTGGAAGTGCATTGTCTCCTGAAGATTCTTTCAGCTTTTCTGCCTCTACAGCAGACTACACTTCAGATAAGTGTGTGGTGATATTATTACATCCGAGAAAAAAAATTAAATTGACAGTACACTAATACCTCACTATTTTGTGCTTCAAATATTGCATCCTCACTCCTTTGCAGCTTTTCTCCTTGGATATGTCTGTAGTGCCACTCTGGCCAGTACGGGCCACATTTATATATGTATACACAGTCATCCCTTTGTGTTCGCACATTATGGGTCTCTTGCGGGTCCTGTGGAACCTTTAATCTGCAGATACAGGTCAGATATTAATATGGAAAATTATTGCCAGAAATATAGCAACTTTGGAACACTGTGACATCCCAGCCTCCTTACAGCAGCAAGGACGTGGGAGTTGGGGTTTTTTCCCATTAACTGCAGCAGCTAGCACTGGCAGGACTGCTCTGTTTGAGGCGATGAATATGTGCATATGCAGATACATGCTGGCAAATCCAGGCTGGCTGCTGTGGCCAGAATGGGCCCCATGTGGGTCTCTGTGTTACAATTAAAGACTTCGTGACTCCTGGCAGGGCCAGCCAGGGCCACCTGCTGGGACCGCACTGCTCCATGAATAAATGAGTAAGTACTGCGGGAAAATTTTCTGCAAATATGAGAAGCTGCTATTAAAAAGCTGCGAATAACTGATGGACGACTGTATATAAACACAGAGCACCCCCAGAAGTCATGGGGAGATGGGTCTAGGCAGGTCCCATGAGTTATGCAATCCTGGAAGATATGGAACCCATGAATATTCAATTGCTCCCTGCTGGTAGCCACACACCCTCCACTAATTATGTCTGGAGGGCAGTCCTGGGAGCACAGCTCGCAGTGTAGCACCTCATTAAAGAGGAGGAACCGCCTTTTGGTGCCTCCTACCCGCGGAATCCAGGGCCTGGGATGTTATGCGCTTGCGTGCAGTAGCGCACCTTGCTGAAAATCCAACTGCGCCTAATTGAATACGTGAATATGCGAACCACAAATATGCAGTGTTTTTCTGTATATATCACAGAATCACAGAATATTCTGAGTTGGAAGAAACCCACAAGGATCATCGAGTCCAACTCTTAAATGGTACCACTGCCTCCCTGGTGGGAATCGAACCCCCAGTCTCCCACATGAGAGACGGGGACACTCACCACTGTACTAAAGTGGATTTCATATATATATATGTGTGTATGTGTGTATATATATGTAAAAGCCCTATTTCATGTTTTTCACGTTTCACAAGGGAAACTTGGAACCAAACACCCACGATATTCGAGGTATTTCCATATATCCAACTGTTATTGACGTTCTCAGACCACTAATAAGTTTTGAAGTTCGTGTCTTTTCAGCTGTCTGTTAATGCCTGCTTACTTATGGAGGTAAAAGATCAAAAGATCAGAGTTGTAGGCACAAAGACAGGGGACTTCTTGTCATTTTCAGGTATAATCATAGCAACTCAGTTTACTCCCTGAGCAGACAGTCCTTAATTGCTCTAATATGTTAATCTAGTGATTGAGAAAGAGATGCATTTGCATTGACTGCAACAACACACAAAAAAAATAATGCAAAGGCGCTTGACTTGCATTTCTGCAGCTGGCAAATGCAGTATAAATGTAGCTTTCATTGTAGAAAGCAGTTGGAAGGCTTCACGCGAAGCTTTCCGTCATCTAGGAATATATTCTGCCAGAATCTCTTATCTCAGATTGTAGCAACAGACGTATCTGTATCTGACAGGAGGCGTAACCCTATAAATAGGGAGAAAACTTCAGAAGACACTAGTTTTAATGTTTAAAACAGTACCTTCCTTGAAAGATTCAGAAAGTTCTTGAGTAGGCAACCCCCACCTGCCCCCAACTTTCACTGCAGGTGGGCACATAACCACCCGTTTTGAAAACACGCAGGTAAACAATCCAGTTTCAGTCTGGAAAAGTAATCATAGAATTTGAGATTCCCTGGCTGCCTTTAGTCAGGAAAGGAAAGAAAAAAACATAATACGAAGCTATGTGGAGATTACAAGATTGCTGAAGGATGGTGGTGTTAGGAAGATTTTGTATTGTCTAACTCGGGAAAACATCAGGTTGGATGAATTTATCCTTCTGTTCATAGAATCATCAGGGTTGGAAGAAACCTTCAAGATCATCTAGTCCAACTACCAGCCCAGCACCGCCATAGTCATCCCTAAGCCATACCCCCAGGTGCCACATCCAGATGCCATACAGATTTCCCCAGATAAGTCAGGAAACTAGTCTTCAGATAAAGAATAGAAGAAGTGATGAGGTTCTTTTGGTACATTTCTCACATCTGTGTTGGCCTGAAGAGGAATACATTAATTTTTCAGTCCTCACTGTAACACAGAATAAGAAAAAAAACCCGAGGATCAGAGTATAAAATACTGTTATGGACAACAAATTCTCGCAGATCAAACTTTCTTGGGAAGAGTGTGATAAAGCTGATTCAAGTTGTTTCTATGCCTCTAGCATCTGATTCAGATACGGACCAACATGTCAGGAAAGGTGCCACAAGTCAATACAGTTTGGAGTTACGGGTTTTGAAAGACTTACCTTCTTTCAAAGAGGTTGAAGAGCAAATTTTCATGTCAGTGGAGTCTTAACTAGAGCTGAATGCCTTGTTATTCACATAGATTTTGTTTATAGAGTACCTCAGATTTGGTAGACTTGGCCAAGTGAAAGCATACAGGGACTGATTGCAAACTAAAGTTGGAACTGATGGATTGTGAACCAGTTATATTGTTATTCAAGAAAACTGTATCTGTGTTGTTGCTGTGTTGCCTTTATCTAAAGAATGGAGTTACTAAAGTGTAATGTAACTGACATTTGAATTTTTGGTGATTGAGAATGGCTGGAGTGATTCTTCTGGTTACTTTTTTTTCCCCTTCGTGTTGTTACTGTTCAGATTACTCGTAATTCTGAGCAACCAAATAATGGTAACTTCTCCTTTCAGTACTTCTGTTATGTATTATTTAAAACTATATTTTAATTTTTTTCTCTCTATTTAACATGTGTTTTTACTCTTTTGTATAGGTCTTGCAGCCTTGTGACTTCTTCTTTGAAATGAAACAGTCAGGTATTAATCCACAGACAGCTGATCTAATGATTAAATCTCTAACAATAAAAGTAGGTAGACTTCCATTATGTTTTTAGTTTTCTGCTACTTCCTACTCAGCAGGCCATAGCTTTTGGCATATGTTTCTTCAAAGAAAAAAAAGTCAGGGATGACTTAAGTGGGGAATTGTTTCTGTTTGTCAGGTCACTACCTGTTTAAATGTCAAAACAAACGAAATTGAATGATTGTATTACTATGCTGTGGTTTTAGAATCTGTGTTTTAAAAAATAGCCTGATGTGGAGATATTTTCAAAAAAGAGAGTCCTGTGGAAAACAGAAGTGTTAGTGTAGCATTTTCATTATACTTTTCTGTCTGAGTGTAGCTGTTTCTGTCCTAACCTCTCATTTTCAATTCTTCCAATTTTTTGTAGGTTTCACCAATAATCATAAACACAGTAATTACTATTACCTCAGCCCTTTATCAAACTGCAGAAACAACAGAAGAAGAGATCAGTCAAATTCCTCCAGACTTGTGGAATAAGAAAGATATAAAAAGTCTAAACATGTGGTTTCTTGAAGAGACAAATGAAAACGAAGATATAAGTCCAACTACTGAACTGGTTCCTACAGGAGAGTCATTGAAAATGAATATAGAATCTGTTTTTGTAACACTTGAAGCTGGGGTTGGGCACAGAACTGTACCGATGCTTCTAGCTAAGTCCTCATTTGTTGGGGAAGTCAAGAACTGGAGTACTCTAATCAACCTACGTTCTCGTCTTGAGCTAGAGGTGAGGAATCCTATGTAAAAAAAAAAGGAAGAAGTTTTCCTAAGATGCGAAACCCTATTGTCTCTGTTATATACATGTTGTTTAGAGAAGAAACAGAAGATAACACATGTATTTGATGACTAAACTCCTGCAGATACTTGTTGTGGGAGCATGATGGAAATGAATTGTTATGATACTTAAATTAAAATTAAAATTTAATACAGTAGATGTAATGTATTAATGGCAAGGTTTTTGGTATTATAAATCTCACATTTACACTCTAAAAGTTCCCAAAGACCTGATGGATCAGTGTTAGATGTTGGAGTAGCAGCTGGCTAAAACTATCTGATCATTGTCAATTAAGATGACAATAGCATGTATTCCTATATATAGTGTCTGTAAAATACAACGTGATGCCAGTATTGTTCATAAAATATCCAAACTGGCTCATATTTGGGGATTTGTGACATTAAATTCTCTGATTGTTGTAGGTAGATTCTTCCTTATTTACAGTGCTTTTGATTTCTAGTGCCTACAGTTTAAGCCAAAACTGTATTTTAAGTGTCACACAGTATCACAGTGTTGGAAAAGACTTTGAAGATCATCAAGTACAACCTATAATCCAGCTGATACCTAACAGCTGTAACATTTATATCATGGCCCTCAACACCTCATCCAGTCTACCATTAAACACCTCCAGGGACGACGATGGTACCTTTTACCATTTATTTGGAACTGGGTTTTTGCAGTAGAGATTTTATATGCTTCATTCGTTTCTCTGATGGGTTTGTTTCAGTTTATGGTGAGAGCAGAAAGTGCCATCTGATTATGAATCCTTTGTACTACTAAAATAATTAATACTCTTGTAAATCGGAATTTTTGATTCAACAGTTGTTAACTGACTAGCTAACTTCTGCATTTTGGTAGGTACACTATTTTAATGAGATGTTTGGGGTATGGGAACCTTTGCTTGAACCATTGGAAGTTGAGAAGACTGATTCATTCAATCCATGGATTCTTGAAATCAAGGTATAGTTTAGATAACTGAAGTCAAATCTTCCATTTCCGTAGAAAAAACAAATGCTCTGCACTTTTCATTACTGAGACTTATCTAATGATTTTGTTCTTTCTTGTTGGATACTGAGGCCCATTTTCCCCAGTTAGTGGATGAAACCAAGTTGTACAAGGGAAGATCCAGATTCACAGATCTATTAAATACTGGTTTTCAGGTGGTAAGGTCTGATGCCAGTTTTACTTGATACTCATAATAGCTGCTTTACCTGTGTCGTGGTTTGACCCTGGCTGGATGCCAGAGACCCACCCCAACTTCTCCTGAAGGAGAAAACTAAAAAAAAAACCAACTGGAAAATAAAACTGGAAAATAAAATAAAACTGGTCACAGGCAAAAGAAGCAAGGCAAAACTATAAATAAAGAACATAAAGGGTTTATTCTCTAACTAACAAGCTCAGAACTGCAAGGGAAGCATCATTTAGAAGGCAACCTTTCTCCCCCCACCCCTCCTTCTCTTACAATAGATGTAATATTCCCTTTTCCACCAGGAGAAAAAGGGGGAACACAGGGTAGGGGTAAACCAGGCAAGTTGGTATTTCTGATCAGATCCAGGGTAGGAACCATCTCTCTGCCCTTCCATAAAGTTCTCTCTCTCTCACAAGAGGGAAAGGTCTTTCATGACCCCTCCCAAGTGAGATCTCGACCTGAGGACGACAGTTCTTCTGAAAAATTCTCTGTTGTCCAGAAGTCACAGCCAGGATTGCAGCTTTTAAGTACTGGCTTTTCTCTGCTTCATAATAAGCCCACCCAAAAGTACACAGGTTCAGATCCTACCACAAGGCACAAAAAGTCTGTCCAAGGATCTCTGCCGAGCTCTCAGCTAGCTCCAGGCTTCTGTTTCGGGGCTTCAAAACCATCAGCAGTTTGTCCAGCGTTACCTCTCCATCTTCAGTCTTAATGCTTAGACGGATTCTGCGGTCCTGGTTCTCTCTCTTTGGTCCATAGGTTTTCACCATGGTCAGTCCAATTCACAAGCAGCAGCGGGATGCCTGGAAGAACATCTCTACCCCTTCTCTCGTGGGCCTGGGGGCCTTCAAATCTCTCAGCCTCCCGACGCAGGGTCTGAGCTGGCACGCTACATCTTACTACTGAACTTTTTTTTCTTCTCTCCCAAGTATGTTATTTGCAGAGACGCCTGCCTTTATCTTTAACCTTGAAGGCCATGGCAGCACGGAGAGCTCAGGCCAGAACTGAGCTGTTAACCCCCTCGCTACCAGAGCATCAGAAAACCCCCTAAAACATAACAACCTGTTAGGCCATATGCTAATGATGTATTCAATTACTCTGGAAATACAAACCATTCCTCTTGTTCTACAGTAATATGTGTGGCATAAATGTTATGGAAAATCTGATACCTGTTGACTATCAGAAAGTGTGCTATGGGAGTAGTGTTTTTATCACTTCATTTTCATCTTTCATGGAAATAGTTTGTGGATTCAAAGTAGATAAGCCTTTACCTAAGGATGAGATCTGCCTTTTGTTTTTCCTCCTTCCGTCTTAACTTAATGGATTTCTATTTTTTTCCCACACCTTTCAAGTATTTTGAACCTGAGAGGTTGCTCAGAATGGAAAACCTGCCCTTTTCCTAGAACTGTCATCATTAAACAACTTTTACAGTAATGGCCTTGGAAGGTTCAAGATTATGGACAGAGAAGTTGCAGTTAAAAAATTGCTATTAAAAAAATCCTCAAGAATTTTCTAGAAAGTTATGAGACCTAATGCAGGAGAAAGGTAGAAGATTGCTGTGGTTTGACCCTGGCTGGATGCCAGAGCTTCACCTACAACCTCTCCCTCACTTCGTTTTCTGTCCCTGCCCCTGGCCCTACAAACAGGAGGAGGGAGACAAAGAAAAAAACCTCAAAGGTTTATCACAGGCAAAACAAGCTCCAAGTGGGGAATATAAAGGATTTATTTATTTCTAACAAGATCAGAGCTTAATGTCAGAAGCATCATCTTAAAGGCAGACTTCTTCCCCCACCCCTCCTTCTTCTTGCAAAAGATATCATATTCCCTTTTTTCCTCCAGGAGACAAAGGAGGAACAGGAGTAGGGGAAAACCAGGCAGTTGGTGTTTTCTGACTGGTTTAGGGTAGGAAATCATCTCGTTGCCTTTCATAAAGTCCCCTTTCCCTCATGAGGGAAAAGTCTTTCATGACCCTTCCCAGCATGAGTCCGAACCCAGAGGCAACAGGTCTTCCATATTCTATTGCCTAGGAATCACACCACAGGGTGCAGTCCTTTAAGCACTGACTGCGCTGCTTCATTCGTGAGCCCAATCCCAAAGTACACAGACCCTACTAGGCACGGTTACTGGACAGTGTGGGCTCCTCCTCCACGGGCTACAACATCTTTTCAGGAACTCGCTGGCGTTACCTCTGCTAGTTAGTTCCCCCACTGCCAGGAGAAAAAAAAACCCACATTCAAATCAGCACGTGAGTCAAACCTCATGTCTTCTCATCCAGATGTGAAATACTACGAGATTTGGAAATACGTAATTTCCAGAAGTGTTGAAGGCTAGAAAAATATAATCCATTAGACTTTTCTTTTTTCCTTCAACCAAATGAAAGTGTACAAAATAGGTATTTGATTTGGAAACTGAATTTGAGGTTACTGTTTTAAGACTAGAAAATAAATTATATAAGTTTTTACACAGTGCTATTTAGTATGTTAAGATGAATGTCATCACACAGTATTTATCTGATATTTTAGTAGTTAGCATGTAAGTGTATTTTATCTGATTTTGAATAATTATAAATGCAGCCGCTGTTACTGGAATTTCATTGACATGCTGAATATATCTTGTCTAATTTATTCTCCCTCTCTTTTGTTTTTATTTGCAAATAAAACACCAAAAAAAAGGGACAGCCAGGGCATGACATAGAAATGGGAAAGGGAGAGATAGAGAGAGAATCTTGAGGTGCAGCTTACTTCTATGGAATAAGTGATCAGATAAGAATTCTTTAAAAATTTCCATTCAGATGAAGAGGGTCAAAAAAGCACTATTTGAATCAGATGAAGAAGAAGAAAACTACAAAGTTCCGGAATATAAAACAGTAATAAATGTTTCCTCAAAGGACCAGCTCAACATTACACTATCAAAGTGTGGACTGCAAATGTTGAGTAACTTGGGCATGGTAAGAAAGATTTCTTAACTATGCAGTTTTAGAATTGCTAAATGAACATTTGCAGAGATCATCTTGATGAAGTCCTGTTCAGTATGTTTATGTTTTGTATCCTTTGCTTTCTAGGCATTTGCTGAAGCGGCTAGTCAAACTTCAGACATCTTCAAAAAAGACCAAGCACCATTTGTAATAAAAAATTCTTTAGGACTTCCTATCACAGTCTTGCCTAGTGATTCCTTTAGTGTCCTTAATGTTGAATTTGGAGCAAAAATGTTTCATTTAAAAGATGGAGAGAATTTAAATATGGAATTTGTCAGGACTAAAAATGAGAGTGACCAGTTCACAGCAATGACAACACTGAGTAGCAAGAGATTTTACATTCAGATCTGTAAGTTCTAAAGTTGATACATGTTCTGTACAAGTCAATAAATACTGGAGGACAGCATAACATGAAAGTAGTGTTTCTTTGGATTCCAGATGTGTGGCAGGTTTTGAAATCCTGCTGCAGTCTTTGCAACTGAAAGTTCCATGTAACATGCTTGTTAATTTTTGGAGTGTAAATTTTCTACTTTGATAACTTACCTATGTAACTAATCTTTCTTGCAGTCAATATTCGTGTTTGCATTTATTTATCATTGCAGAATTAAACTGCCCAAAATAATTTTTTGGTTTGGAATTCTGAGCCTTGTATAAATATATTCATAGAAGAAGTTATTCTTACAGGGATGTTTCTAAGCAAAGGTTGTTTTAAATAATTTTAAGTAAACCAGAGTTCAAACCAAAATTAAAATTGACGTAATTTTAATGGTGTGTTAACAATTTAAATTTATTTATTGTAACAGTTATCAATTTTTGAAACATGACCATACAATGCATGACTTGAACTGTTCTTGCATTATAAAATCTCTACCTTGTAAATAAACCATTGCATCTTGTAAATGTTTTTTGTGAAGCACTCACAGTATTTGCAGTAGCAAAACCTGCTTAAGTACTTGAGTGATGGCCTCATTTACTCTTTTTCCTGTGGCAAAAAAAAAGCATCCTTGTTCTTCCCTTAGTAACACTGCAAGATCAATATATTAAGAGTGATGATTGTACTTTTTCATCTGATTTTATTAGATTAAATGACATGGAAAATTCTATT
Organism: Pitta sordida; assembly: GCA_013390025.1. Classification (NCBI taxonomy): domain Eukaryota; kingdom Metazoa; phylum Chordata; class Aves; order Passeriformes; family Pittidae; genus Pitta; species Pitta sordida. The sequence continues at coordinate 25,763 of WEKX01010920.1, forward strand.
GAATGCACATTTTTGTCTTTCAAATATGTCTTTATATTCCTTTTGAGATTTTCATGACTCATCTTTTAAATTCTAGGTCCACATAATCATTCCACTGTGGAAAAGATTCCATTGACAAAAGTGGGTCGATGTATTTACAGAGTAAGACATGAGGAATCAGGTGTTGAAAGGTCCATTGTCTGCCAAATCGACACTGTTGAAGGAAGCAAAATGATAACTATACGTTCTCCTGTTCAGGTTATATCCATACGTTTTAAATTCATTATTAACTTAATTTTTATTTAATGAAAATTATTCTCTAACCTTTAAATAAACTTTGAAAAAAGGTATTTTAAAAATATACCTGGATGGTGTAACTTTGCTGTTTGTGTTATAAGGGAGTTTAGAAGAGATTTTCAAGAACAAAAAGCTTTTTCAAGGTGACAAATTTCCTTGGGGGTAGAAATCAATCAGATTTTGGATCAGGGTAATTCATTAGTAATGTTCTCTATTAGCTCTAATTTCAGTCTTGAACTATTTGCTTTGTATGAAATGGTCCAACTTCTTTCAATCTTTTAAACTTACCTTAATTCCGCAACAGTTTCCTTCAGTCAGATGTCAGATTGTTTTTCTTCATTCTATACAATTGATTCATTAATTTCAAATTTAGTACAATGTCAGGTGAAAGGTAAGACCTTTGAGCATTTTTTCGATCTCTTTTGATTGAATAGTATTTTTGATAGACACTGTATTGTTTATGGGTACAGGGATGATTCAGATACTAGTATTTTACAGTGTTAGTGTTCCTGTTACATTTCAGTTGCTTTTCTTGCTCAGAGTGATTTATGAATTAATTAATAACCAGATGTACTCTTTGATTCTTCCCTAATTTTTTTCTAAGACATAATAATGCCATTAAATTAACCCTAAAATAAATAAAAAAATGTTTGCCAAGAAGAGGATTACATGACCCCAAATAGTTATGAACATTTGACTTCCTGTAGCGTATTCTGCCATATGTATTTTAACCCACAGACCCTTGTATTTATTACATATTTAGGATACATTTTTCTTTGGAGAGTTATCATAGAGTTCAGATTTACTTGTCTTTGGTTTTTGAAGGTCTGACACTTCTCCTTGAAAAGCATTTTACAGTAAAAATATTTATTTCATAAATAAAATACAACATTAAAGTGCACAGCCAGATAATTTTAAAAGATTTACTGTTTTTGGAGAGAGTTCTAAAATACTTGACTTTAAATTGTAAATGTGTAAGATGAAAAATGAGTTCTCACTCTGTGCTTTATTAAGATCAAAATACTTTATCTTTCCAGTCGTTCCTAATATAAGTTGCCGGATTTTTATTTCACATAGATAAGGAATCATTTTTCAATTCCATTCAGTGTTTTTGAGGAAGGAAGATGCTTAGGGACTGCTTCACCACAGAATGAATTCAACATATCCTTCTGCTCCTACAGGTACTTTATTGCATTATTCTTTTATTGGAGAACATGTTTATACATTGTTGACTATTGAATGTATAGAATTTTTCTAAAACATGGTTTCCTTTTGCTACCTAATACTGGAATAATACTGTGCTATCATTGTCAGGTAGGATGTTCTGACCGCATCTAATGTGAGCTGAACAGAATACTATTTCATTGTGTGGAAGTGTTTTGAAATCCATTTTTCTGGACAAATTAAATTAACTCAGTTACCTTAAGAATCTGAGTTCAGATACTTCTGGAACACAGTGATTGTTACCCACATGGTATAGACATTCTTCTTAGTTTAGTGATGTCTAGTGAAGTAGTACGGCTTTTTTGTTTTTCTCTGAAAAGACTTCTTTTGATTTTGTGATTCTGAAATAAAAGATTGAAACTAAAAGACTTAAGCTCTATCAAAGATGTAGAAGAAGACTTGTCAGCCTTAGAAAAACTTGGCTTACACCCTAGCTGTGCTATTAGAACATCCAAGCTAATAACAACTTAAAACTGCAATGAGTTTTCATGTACATTTTAACTGAACTGTCACCAAATCTTAGGTAGGTAGATTTACTTTGATGGGGATATTTGCTGACTGCAGAGACCTTCCCTTATGGTGTCCTGCAAATGCTCTCCTTATTTTTTTTTTAAAAAACTCTGTATCTTTTTCGTTATTTAAGTTACACTTCATTTAGATTCATTAATTTGTTCATTTCTAACCGTCTGTGTTTCATTTAGTAAATTTTAGTGACATTCCAATTCATGCCATGGATGAGTTTCAGTAGGCAGTCAGGAAATGTGCCCTTACAAAAAATCTTCAGTCAAGGATCAGCTGTATTAGATTAAAGCTGTTGCCTTTAAAAAGCCATGTGTGTAAATAATCCATGAATTTGGTGTTTTATGTGACTGAAAAGAAAGGCAATTTCTGCACGTCTGTTACAGGAGTAAGTTGTTTATCCAGACCTTTTGCTTGGAAGAGACATAGAGAAGCACTTGTGAAAAAACTCAGTAGGCTCTTCGTAAGAATCTCCAACAGACCTTTCTTTATAAGGGAAGAATATGGAACAAAACCCCATAACAATTAGAATAACATGAACTTTTGGGATCCAGTCCACCTTTTGATTCCTCCTTTAAGCAATATGAGGGCAGGCAATGAATTACTGCTAGAAATCTTCCAAAATCCAAATAATGCTAGAATATTCTTGCTTCATAGTACATTTTTATACTTGAAAAATTCAATCTCATACTGAGTGTCTAAAAACATTTTCATTTACAGATCCGTACTGAGTTTGCAACCACTAGCCAATGAAAATGGAGTGGATGGAGAATATGATATGTGTGAAGGAATTACATTTGATGAAATTATGAAAAATGTTGACAGTTTGTTACAAAGGAAATGCCAGTCTGTTGGGTCAGCTGACCACTCACTTATCATCAATATTGTTCCTGTAAAAGATTCATTGACGTCTTCCTTACATGCAGAAGATGAATGGGATTTTCCATATGTTGTTCATTTATGGCCTTCTGTTCTTCTCCACAATCTTCTTCCTTATCTAATAAGTTATTCTGTAGAGGTAATTGCTTAATGTTTGAATTCTTTGTGACGTTTCCCAGCTATGATAAAAAGCTGACCAGCTGTTTGGAATGGTGATTAAAAGAAAGGGATTTTGTTAGAGGATTTGTGAGGCAAGTTCACAGATCTTCTAAGATTAAGTCTATCGACAGAAAGGAACTATTATGAGAATGTGAAATGTGGTGGTATTAAGTCATACTTCATATGGTATGCAAAGTAAAACTTAACACTGTACAGGCTTGGCCCAATGAAAGAGTCAATTGCAACTTGAGCATAATTAAATGTAAATTAATGTAGTTTTTTCTGTGACCTATGACTGCCTCAAGTGACCTAAGTGGATCAGGCTACTGGTAGCCTTTTATGTGCTGTCACTGACTTTCAATAGTAGCATGCTTTTAACAAATTCTCACAGGACTGCCTTTTTCCCTGAATTGCAGCCTGGGTCCAGACTTTAAATTCTTTGCAGGCGAAGAATTTAAAAAAAAAATCAAGTAGATGTACTCTTGACTCCTAACAGGAATTCATGCAAGTGCCAAATGAGAGCCTGTCTCAAGTAAAATACCTAAAGCATGCAGTGTAGACATCGATTCCTCAACACTAAAGATTTTCATTCTCTGGATCTGCTATGGTTGTGTCCCACTCCTTACTGGTGCAGACTGAGTGTATTAGAAATATAGCTGGGAGACACGGAAAAATTTTTTCAGATGCTCTTAATATTTAGTATTTGGACTCAAATAGGAGAAACTAATAGTAAAACTTTGTCAGAAATACACAATTACTAGCCTATACCAAATGTATGGAAATAATTGGTTCTTTTCTGTGTGTCTCTTGAAAAATTAAATTTAGTGAAGAAAATACTGTGTTGAGGAAATCTGTCATTAAGGCATATTTGTGTGTTTGAATTGGATGACAGACGTTAAATATTGATGACCGTGCATTGGGGTTCCCTTTGCAAAATACCGTATTAAGGTAGATGTTTAAGAAAGTAAGATGGTTAAATAGTATAAAAAAAATGTTTTAAAATTGTGCCTAAATAACTTACATCTTTATTTTCTAGGTAGCTTTAAAAATTAAAGTTTATATGAATTTTATATGTGATTAATGTACATTGTTTGGTTTATTTCTTATTAAAGGGAAGTGGGAACAAATACAATACTCTACAAGAAGGATGTTCAGCCCAGATTCATAATGCAGTCTTGGATCAAACAAAACTATGTTTACAGTTACTTAACTATCTTGATCAAAATTGGACAAGCGAGTACCATATAAAAAGCAACCTGCCTGATATCAGCTTCACAACATTTTGCTGCATTACGGAGCTGGATAAGACTGAACTGGATATTGCTGTTCACGTGACCTACACAACTGCACAGATGATTATAGCGATTCACAGTCCATACTGGATGGTAAATAAAACCGGTCGAATGTTGCAGTACAAAGCTGATGGTATTCACCGCAAGCATCCTCCAGATTACAAAAAGCCACTCCTTTTTTCTTTCCAGCCTAAGAACTTTCTCCAAAATAACAAGGTATTGTATTTTGCAAAACCTGACAGCTCTACACTCCCTCAAGTTGTTGTATGGAAGCATTTTTACACTTCCACATTTATCTACACTATGCTGTGCTCTGTAAAGGGCATGAAACCTATGTTATCTCTGTCTAAAGACAGTGTTTTAAATAAGTGTGTTGACAGATACAATTGGGTAAGATTTTTTATCAAAGGTGTGTTAAGAAAGAGATTCTCATCTTTGAGAAAAATAAAAAAAAATCAATGAGAAGTGTTTCCTATATAAAAGAATTTTCTTTATTCCATTTAAACTGCATCAGTAAAGGTCCTTATTCCAAATAAGACATAGAAGTGGGAAATGCCAGCTGCAGTACTTAAAGAATGAATGCTGGCAGTGGTAGTTTATCAAAGAATGCTGAGGTTAAGATTCAGTTCACTGTTTGAGTTTGCTATGAGGTTTTTTTAGTGCTGAATCTTACTGATGGATGAATGATATGAGAGTCACTATAGGAGTGTGTTGATTTGCCTTTGAAATTTTAATTGTGATAAGTTTTGGAAAGGATCCTTATATTGCTGTTTACAACTACCTGCGGGGAGGTTNTTTCTTCCTCTGGAAGGTACACTTATAATGCTTACTCCACATGGCTTGTAACTAAGTGTGGTAGAAAATGCATTTGTGAGATGCTCCTAGCAGTTATGTCTTGACTTTTCAATAGAAACACCAGTATTTCCAGTATACACTTACTTTTATAGATATTTTATAAGATTTTAAATATTGTTAGTGACTGTAAATGGATGACTAATTCAGGATGCTTCTTCACAGGTGCAACTTAGGGTAACTGACAGTGAACTGTCTGATCATTTTTCACTAGACACTGTTGGAAGTCACGGTTCTGTGAAATGCAAGAGTCATAAAAAGGAATATCAAGTGAGTTACATTTATTTTTTAAATTATTTTCAAGAGATATAAATCAGGTAAGAAAAGAACAGTGTAATTCTAACAGTGTCCTTCTTTTCACAGGTTGGCGTCACCATAAACAACAGCAGTTTTAATATTACTAGAATTGTAACTTTCACTCCGTTTTTTATGATCTCGAATAGAAGTAAATACACTTTGGAAGTAGCTGAAGAAGGAAAGGAAAAGTGGATTCCCATTGTTTTGCAACAGGTAAACTTAATAACAGACGCTACACCAAATTGTGTCTCGAAGGAAAAAAAATGTTTTGAACACTCACTGGTTGAAAATATGAGCCACATACATGTTCAGTGACAATGTCTGAATATGTCATCCTTTTCCAATAAATTATCTGTGTCCTGTTACCATTTCTCAGTGTTGCATTAGTACATTCATAAAGCTGGTTTATTTTGTAATTCAAATCTTTTTCTCTGTCACCTTGCACCATAAATAGTGTGACAAAAAGACCTGTACTGTTCCTATACTGTTCCTATCTCTGCAGTGACACTGAAATTTCTGTTCCGTTTAGCAGTGGTTTGTGGTAGTGTTTTGACTGATCTGGTATGCATCAAGCTACTTTGATATGGGAAAATATTCTTCACATGTATCAGTTCAGATACCTAGGAGTTGTTCTCCTGGGCCTAGTCTCATTGCAGGTTTTTAGTGATCAACATGTAGTTTCTAGAGATGGATTCCTGTCTCCAGGCCAAGTGTCATGAAAATGAAGTGTAGGCTGTTGCAGGCTGGATATGTGGCTTGGCTGTTTGCGCTACAGTATCACACAGTTGTGTTTCGTATCTATGTTAAGTCTTGGGGCCAGCATGCCTTTCTCCAAAACATGTAGGAAAAGCACTGCCTGTTAGGGATTGTGTCTCTGAAAGCTGAAAGTCATCTGTACAGCCTTCTGGGAAAGAATGTAATCTCCCTTCTGTTCTTCTCCAGGGAGTCTTGAAGAGAACATCATCCAAAACAGAGACAAAGTTTAACAATTAGTGTGGATGGAGGCCCTCTTGTTTTGCTTTAGAATCATAGAAATACAGAATCATTAAGCTTGGAATAGACTTCTAGGATGATGCATCAAGTCCAACCACTAACCTGTTACCACCATGTTCACCACTAAACTATGTCTCCAAGTGCCGCATCCACAAATTTTTTTATTACTTCCTGTAATGGTGATTCCACCACTTCTGAGCAGCCTGTTCCAATGGCAGACCACTCTCAGTGAAGAAATTTTTCCAGATAGCTGATATAAACCTCCCCTGATGCAATTTGAGGCTGTTTCCTCAGGTCCTGTTGCTTGGATACTGCTCCCCACCTGTCTACAGCCTCCTTTCAGGGAGTTGCAGAGAGTAATAAGGTCTGCTCTGAGCCTTCTTTTCTCCAGGCTAGACAATCCCAGTTGCCTCAGCCTCTCCTCATAGGACTGGTATTCCAAACAGTTCACCAGGCCATTGCCCTTCTTTGGATACCCAGCAGCACCTCACTGTCAGCATTGGAAATACTCCAAGTAGTTACCAAAAATGCTTGCAAAACAGAATGCAGAGGTTAAGAATTTAATTGATAATACTCTTTTAAGCAGATCTCTGCTACATTTTTGGTACCTTGAGCACATCCTCCTTAAGTATGCCTGTTATCTCTAATGACTTAGTTATTATAGACATTCCATTTGAATGTCATTATTCGGTTATATAGAATTGATACATTGTTCTATTTTGATTTTTTAAGTGTACATAAAGATGTATAGATATTGAAATGTTGAAGTCTGTTCAACTTCCCATAATGTTTATCAGTATTTTAGAAAAATTTCCTTACCCTTACTGAAGAACAGACTGTTTGCCATAAGCCTACACATTTTTTTTTGTTTCCTACTATTCTTATGCTCCTCTGAGCCAAACATTTGTTTGGTCTTACATAGTTTTTTGGTTCTTTACACGTACAATTTTTCATCTACTTCATTGTTAAAGCTCTGAAATTACAGTAGGTTCATGTATAGTGGCATGGGCAACATTGTATATTAACTCTTAATCACAGAATGTACAGTCAGATAATATTATTTCTTGGTGTTTTGTGGTTTATAATTGATACAGATTTGTTATTTAAATAAACTGAATTATCTCAAGAACTTTTGAAATTTCTTCAAAAACTATTAAAAGGTAATAGTATTGGAAGTCCAAATACATTGCTACTTTTGTAATCTGTGAGTTCCCTGTTCTGGCTGTTTTCTAGTTTACAAATCTCACTGTTTCTCAGGTGTTTTGTAATTATATTAATTAATCTTAATCTCCTTTTAGTTATAATGTATCAAGGGAAGACTCTGTCAATTTTAGGATCTCTCCTAATAAGTTTTCAAAGATTAGATGTGGCAGTTTCCCAAATGGAGCAGTAGATGTCAACAGATCCTCTTTTCACGTTTGTTGATATCTTTCCCTTTGATAGGCAGTCTCTAAAAGTCCATGTTGTGATAAATAGGTCTGCCAGGGTTGTTCATTTGTAACTCAGTTGCTCAATCCAGTGTCTCTTATCTCTTCTAAATCTAGGTAGTGTCAAGCCACTATTAGTCTATCTTTGAGTATGCAGAACATATTTCCAGGATGGAAGTTTCCATTTCATACTGTTCCTGAGACAAGGAGCTCTGCTATCTTGCTAAAGTAAATTAGTTTTTTAACTAATGTGGATTTTTTTTTATTATTTCTCACTCTTTTACACTGGTTGATCTTCAAAAAACTAAGCAGCTTGCTGAAATATTATTTCATATTTTTACTCGCTCCTGTCTCCTCCTATTCTATTTTTGTTATTGTAAGTTAGGCATAGTCCTTCTTTTTTTAGTCCTGTTTTTCTTTTTTTGTACACTCCTCTTCCTTAGTGACAGATTACATGTCTTGTCAGGGAAAAAAGCAATCTTTATGTAGAACCAATCTCCTCTGGGACATGTTCCCTGCCTGGAAACCAGTAAAGTTTTCAGAAACTTTAATCAGCATTTTAGAAAAATCCATTGTTCTTCAAAAATAGCAATTGAATTTGTTGGACAGGGTCTAGTGTGCAATGGCTTGCCAAGGACAGACCTTTGTATTAAGTAAAGGGCAAGGCAATTGATCAACATACATGCTTCCAGAAAGCAAGAAAAAAGGCATTGCTGAAGACTGTTGTAAGACCTCTTCTAAATATAAGATCATATTGTGAAACTGAGGTGGTTAAATAAATATAGCACCTAGTAAGCACTTATCAAGTATGTAGTAAAAGATTTGATAACAGTATCATCACGTGTCACACTGTGGGTAAAGTCTACTCTAAATACTATTTTTTCAGTTCTCTGTGGTTGGTTCTGTAGTGTTTTGTTTAGCCAATCCTTTTTATGTATTTTGATTTTAGACTTCTGTTTGCTGTTGCCTAGTTCAGCTTGAACTTCCTCTGGCCCTCTTAGTTGAAAATACTTGCTGTGTTTTACGATAGTTCTCAACACAATTTAAAGTTTCTTTTTCTTTGGGATACATGCTGATGTAAATAACACCATCAATCTTACTGTTTAACTATATTTTTTTCCTTTGTCTTCCTGCTTCCTGTGGTGTGAGAAACAATGGGAAAGGGAACTTAGTGGCATGGTAAGTTGGTGAACTAGTCTTTCACCACTGAAGGTTTAGTTCTAGGATTCAGATGCAATTTATTATGGACATCTCATTTCTTGACCTATGTTGGAGAAAGGTGCTTCTGAAATTTTTGGTGCTGCATGTCAGTAGTTTGAAATACAGGAAAACTGGTCTATTTAAACAGACTTTGGCTCTTGCTGGTTGAGAATTGCTCTTAGTCATAGCTTGTTCCTGTGACATGTCTCTATTAGTTGGAAACCTTGCATTAGTTACAATTAAAACTTTTGTCTTCTGTCTCCTGGTCTTCTCCATTTAGTGAGTAAACAATTGAAGAGAAATTGTCTGTGAGGTTGTTAAATCCATAATTACAGTGATTTCAGTTGTGAATGTGAACATGCTCTCTGATGAAGCTGCATAATGCTTCATACTTTATTTATAGGTATTTTATACCCACATATATATGTGGGTATATATACTTTTAAATATATGTGAAACATTTTTCAAAGAATAGCTAGTTTGACCTCCTGCGTAATGAAGTTATTGTGGGGTGATGTTTATGCTGGTAGCTCTTTTGTTTCATTCCTTGTCACTGTAATATACTTTATTTGGAAAGAGGTCTGTCAATGGAAGAACAGTTTCATGTTTGGTTTTTTTTTTTCTTTAATGAGCTTGGCATTTTTGCTGTTGTAGTGATTTTATACCCTGTTTTTTATATATTTTATCCATTTTAAATTTACTTCTTCCTTAGAATACAAAGTCTTGCTGTTGCCACTTTTAGCTCCTTAACTCCTTACTTTTTCCACTATAATCAGAATTGTTTCTGAACTTCTTTTTGATTTATTGTGTTCAAATAAATAATTACTTTTAGGGATTTTAGTATAGTTTCTGATCCAAATCAATACAGATTTGGGTAAAATTTTAGTAGATGAACTTTGGGCTATTTAACACGTACTTTGTTTTCTCACTTTAAATTTCTGGGGTTTTTTCTAGTGCATTCCCTTTTGGCCTGAAAATGATGCCAAAAAACTGCTTGTCAGAGTTGAAAATTCTGATCTTCCCCCAAAGAAGATAAATTTTGATCAGCAAGAAGACTGTCTCCTCCTGCATTTGGACAACCAGGTAAATAGTTGCCTTTGGGAATCAGGTAAAACAAATTAAATAACTGTTTAATTTCTATTTTCAAAAATTTGTTTTCCCATAAAATACACTATTGTAAAGCCTTGGCTGAGGAAAATATTATGTTTATGCAAATGTATTCACATCCTCTCCTGTGTATGTGCACATATAAGTAGGTTACACTTAAGTTGCTTTTCAAAGTAACTTTGACTTCACTAGATTTATATTTATGTTGCAGATAGTCTCATTTAGCAGTAGTTTTTAAACGTGTGAGTGATTTTAATAGTAGAATGTTTTTGAGGGCATTAGTGCTTATGATTCTGTAAGGCAGATTGCTCTACTACCAACCTAACTTTTCACAGTACAGAACTTTTCACAGTACAGAACTTCTGCATAATTTTGATTACTAAGCCCAATACCTGTTAATTACTAATTAGATCAAGGAAATATTTTGAAGATAAGGTAAAATGGCTTTTGTTTTTCTATTTGATTGGATTGTCTTATGAGAGTAAAAGTTTTAAAAAATCTTTAAATTACATTCACTTAGCTGGAAATCCATTCAATTGTTACTTACCTTTTAATTTTTACAACTGATAGCTTGGAGGAATTACAGTGGATGTTAACCTGACTGAACATTCTACAGTGATTACCTTTTCTAATTACCATAATGGTGCCGCTCCATTTCTGTTGATAAACCATACTAACGAGGAAATTATTGAGTATGGACAAAGGTATGTATGAAAAGTTTTAGTGCGGTGGTCTGCATGGAGACGTGAACTGTAATTTTATGTATTGTAAGCATGCCCATCTCTTAAGAAACGTATTTTTTTCTCTTAAGAAATGTATTTTTAATGAAATGGCTGCCTAATTTTGTCAGAGCACCCAAAGACAGTGAATTGTTAGCAGTGTTACGTAGGCCTAGGTGGGTCTACAAGTATATAAGCTATTTTGTGAGCTGAAGAAACTCTCTGGCATCTTAGTATATGAATTTTGTGGCCTTGCCCTCTTCATTCCTGAGCAAAGGATATACTTGGCTTTTCTGGAATTGTGTGGGTGCTGACTGTGCAGGATAAGTAACAAACGAGTTATGAATGCATCCTGAGAGGTGTAAGAATACCTACAGCATTCTCAACCAGTTTTTTTTTTAAAGCTAAGTGGCCTCTACTCCTTTTTCCCTTCAGTCAGTCAGAGGAGTGTTACTTAAGGACTTTTATGTAGTTCAAAAGTGGGGTTGCTGTAATTCAAATCCTGTTTGCTTCCTGTTTGTTTGAAAACTATGATTGCTTGCTTTGACTTTATCTGTAAAGACATCGTTTTTATCCTCTTAGCTGAATTTTGGACATCCTTATTGCAAATTCAGTGAGAATAGAGTATTTCAGTTGGAAGAGGCCTGCAACGTTTATCTAGTCCAACTGCCTGACCACTTCAGGACTAACCAAAAGTAGAAGCATGTGTTATGGGGAAAGCGTTATTCTAAAACTTTTTTTCTTTTTACTGAACAGACAGTAGAGGGTTCCCTTCTCATCTCCCTTTCCCATCCTTCCTACCGTCCAGTCTAAACCTCATAAATTTGAACCAGTCCCACATACCCTATCACTTGATCCCGACAAGAAGAGATCAGCACCTCTTCACTTTCTCTCCTAGGATAGCATCCTTTTAGAGATCTCTAGAGGACAAGTGTGCCAGTTTTTCACTGTATGTGATGGAGAATGAAGTTTAAAATTTTTTTGAATATGTTCAGATACTAACATTGCACTTCCCTTCAGCAAATCATACAGGGGAAACCTTTCCTAAACCCACATTTCTTCTCTTAAAATCGTAATGGCAGGCAACACAAATCCTGAGTTCTACTTTCAGCATTTTAGCTCTGCTGGTTGGGGTTTTATTTTTTACATTAGTTTTCTATGTTGACAACAAGTGGGGAAGAAAATAACTACAGTCATCCACTGACCTTTGCATGACTGCGGGTTTCCTTCCCTTTCTGCAAAGCCCTTATTCCGTGAAGGTAATGGATTAATGAATATTCAATTAAGCTCTGCCCATTGCCATGCCCACCCTATCTCCATAGCAGCTGCAGGACATTCCCAGGACTGCTCCACAGCATGTGACGCATCAGGAGAGCCCACAGGGTGTCTTCTGACCCCTCCCTGAGGCATTCACTGTGGCCCCCTAAGAGGGTGGCTGCCGGTGCAGGTCCCGCTGGGACTGGGCTCTCCCCACCCACAGCTGCAAGGCGGCAGCTCCCAGGGACAGTGCTGTCTGCGCTCGATGCTGTCCCAGACCTCAGACTGGGCTGTCCCCTCATCTGCCCTGGTCCCTCCCAGACACCACCGGCCGCGGATGAGTTCCGTTGGAATCTGCACCTCCAGCCAGGGAGCCAGGGGGAGGGTGCAGTGTGAAGTGGAGCCAGAGGTCTGGATCCTGGAGCCCTGCTGGGGCCAATGCCACCTCTAGGGTTGCTGCAGTCCCGCCTCCTGCTGCCAAATGGCTGCCAAGGGTCTGCAGCACCTCCGCAGAACTTGGCTGGGCAACCACCGGAGGTGATTCCTACTCCTTCATGGCTGGCCAGCGAAGAATCATCCTTTCCTGTGCTGGGAAGGCAACACTGTGCCGGCAGCTTGGGTATTATCCCCGCCTCCCAGCACATTGTTCCCGTGTGCCCTGGCACGAGTAGTGGTGCCAAGGCTGCCAAGCCGAGGGCCTGCGCCGGTTGACAGAGTCATGTTCTGGGCATGGGAGGGGGGCTGGGGTGAAGTGGGCAGCCTCTCTCATCCCCTTCACTTGCCTGTTGCTTTGGCAACAGTGACTCTGGGACACACAAAACCAGACACACACTCTCAAGCAGTTAGGAGCTCCTGGTGTGATCAATCTAGTCATGCAGAGTCCCCGCAGCTCGAGTCGAGCCGAGCTGAGCTGAGCCAAGTTATATGTAGACATGACATTTGAACTCCTGTTGCCAGAGCAGCAGGCAATACAAGTGAAGCAGTGATGGGACCACTATGGGATTCCTATGCTCTGATTGGCTAGGCAAATGATCATACATTCTTTTTCTGCCAGCCACCCCTCTCCGAGAGCAGCATGCTAGTTGGTGCCATGTAGTCTCTGCACGTCTACTAATGTGTGATACCATTGGCTATAGTCCGTGGTACTGTTCACTGAGAACTTTGCTCTGTTGAGCGTACTACAGACAGTGGAGGGAATTAATGCTGGTCGTTTTTTGGAGGGGGAATTGGGGGAGTTTTGGGCTCTGCGGCAGTGGAAAAGATGAATATGTGGGGGTTTGGGCCAGGGGCCACAAGGACAACTGTGTTACTTTTTGAATCAAGGTATGTTTTTAGGAGCTCCTACCCATCATACATTGTGAGTGACCTCTGATTTTGAGGGGTGCTACTGTATAGCTAGCAAAACAACTGGGAAATGAAGACTTTGATGAGGTGACTCATGATGACATTAATCACCTCATTGATGATTGAAGAGCTCCTGAAAGAACTAGGGAAGAAAAAGAGGATGTACAGCCTTTGGAAAAAGGGGGAGGTGAGTCAGGGTGTGTTCACGGAAGTTGTTAAGTTGTGCAGGAGAAAAACTAGAGAGGCAAAAGCTCAGATGGAACTCAACCTAGCTGTATCTGTCAAGGACAATAAGAAATGTTTCTATAAGTACATCAACAGTAAAAAGAAAGGCTGCAACAACCTCCACTCCTTATTGGATGCAGAGGGTAATATAGTAATCAAAGATGAGGAAAAGGCAGAACTACTTAATACATACTTTGCCTCTGTTTTTAACAGTAAGACAGACTGCCTGCAGGACAACTGGACCTGCAGGGTCATGGAAGGAGTAGGGGTGCAGTATAACCCCCTTGTAATCCAAGAGGAGGTAGTCAGAGACTTGCTGAGTGGCTTGGACCCTCATAANCCTGTGGACCTCTCCTGGCTTGGAGTGGCCTGTGCAACTGTGAGGGATCTAGGTTTATGTTCACCACTCTGGGGTGCGCGTTCGATCTCTGTACAGGTGTTAGATGGTGAGTTGGACTAGATGATCCTTGTGGATCCCTTCCAACTCATAGTATTCTGTGATTCAGTGATTCTGTGATGCCCTGTCCAAACTATTGCTGGCAGTTGACCTTGCGGAGCTGAGTGAGACAGCAGGGAAGGGAAAGAGAAACAAGAGGATGACAAAGCACGGAAGAAGGTAACACTTGTCAACCTTGCAAAGCTGTGGAGAATTGCCAATGAACTAAAAGTATGGGCTGAAGAATTTGACCCCATTATGGATTGATCTTTGGGGTTCTCAAATTGTACCGACAATGATTTGTTGATTTGTAGGCAACTTTTCATCCAGCTGATAAAACAGAAACAGCAACTGCCCATAACAATGTTTCTGGACATAGGAAGCCCCCAGATATGCCTTCATGAGTTGCAGATGAAGGCCAAGATAGTCCAGCACCAGAATAAGTGCCTGGTGTTGAGGTAGGTGATGAAGAAGTACCTTTAGTACAGTTGCAGTATACTCTTCTTGGCTGTGCAGTAACATTCATCTCATCATCATCACATTCATTGTAATCATTACTGTACACCTAAGTCTTCATCCTCGGCATTCATTGGTGCCTAGAGTACTGAACCCCAAATTTATTTTTTGCATATCTTTATGTACATACTTTCTTTTTTACAGGAACGTACTTAAGTATGTATAGGTACTATGTACTGTTCTGTGTAGTGATTTACTTACTATAGTTCTCTGTGTTTATAGTATTCTAGACTGTCTAAGAGGACAGAAAACGTTTATATGAGTGTTGCAAAGATTTAAATGCTACCATATCTGAATTTAATTTAACTTAATGTAATTACTTAAAGTGCTGTGGAAGCTCTAGGCACACATTCTCAATAATTTGATGTTGCGTATCAATCCGAGGGCCAGAGGAGTGGCGGGGACAGCTGGGGTATGCGGGGCGTGGGACTCTGTGATGCTCTTAGGAACGCTTGAGAAGCCAGAGCCGGGCTCCTCTCTTAAGAGGAGAGGCAGCTGCAGGCCACCCAAGGAAAGGGATGTAATGCCCTAACCCCATGTTTAAATGCAGCTGAGTTTGAACACACAAACACACACCAACAACAACCAACAACCCTGACAGCCCTTGTATGTACACAACAGGGAATAAACAGTGGCAGAAAGCTGGGGCAGCCTGTATGCCCCCCTGCCTCCAGCTGCCAGGAGAGGCAATGGGCCACCTCACTGCCACAAGACAGGGGACAGGGATTTGCGGTGGGCTGCCACTAGAGTGTTAGCTGCTCTGCGTAATCTGGACAGGGGACGGCATGAGTGGCTGCTGCAGGCGGCATTGGGGCCTGGGCAGGGGTGAGCATGGCCCTGGCAGGGCCCTGAGCTCCCTGCCCAAAGCCTTTGTGGGCAGCAGTAAGTTGACACCACAAGCACCACTTTTTGGCTATACGCGTACTGTGCTGTGAGCGCAGCAGGCTCTTCTTTGGTGGTGCCAGTGTGAGAAAGTTTGTGTTCCAGTGGTGGCGCCACCAAGGGGGTGGCCTGGGCCCCTCCATGTCCTTATGCTGGGAAAAGCAGTCCTTTTCCTGTGGACATGGCCATGGCCAGATCCTTCCATGTAATGCTGTGCAGCATCCGCTGCTGCCCTGGCAACCGGAGTCTGAGTGTCATATCTACGTATAACTTGGCTCAGATCAGCTTAGCTCAGCTCAACTCAAGCTGCCAGGGACACTGCATGACTAGATTGATCACACCAGGAGCTCCTGACTGCTTGGGAGTGTGTGTCTGGTTTTGTGTGTCCCAGAGTCACTGTTGCCAAAGCAACAGGCAAGTGAAGGGGATGAGAGAGGCTGCCCACTTCACCCCAGCCCCCCTCCCATGCCCAGAACACGACTCTGTCAACCGGGGCAGCCCCTCAGCTCAGCAGCCCTGGCACCACCACTCATGCTGAGGCACACGGGAACAATGCTCTGGGAGGCGGGGATGGTGCCTGAGCTGCTGGCGGAGCAGTGCCTTCCCAGCACAGGAAAGGATGCTTCTTCACTGGCCAACCAGGAGGAGCAGGAACCGCCTCTGATGGCCACCCGGCCAAGTTCTGCCCAACTGAGGCCAAAGGGAACGCTGTGGGGAGGGGCCAGAAGACACCTCCTGCTCTCTCCTGACATGTCACAGACTGCGGAGCAGTCCTGGGAACACCCTTGCAGCCACTCCAAAGCTAAGGTTTGCAGGGCAATGGACAGAGTGTAATTGCATATGCATGTGCTTATTTGCATAGTAGCCCTTCATGGGTCGCACCGTACATGCTTAGAAGGGAATTATCACAGAAAAAAATTTGCAATGGGGTGAACCCTCAAAGAGCACAACTGCATAGTTGCAGTGGTTCACTGTATTTAAAATCTACTTTCTGCATTTTTAAAATACACATATCTATTTGGAATTGTAAATGCATGATAAATAATTTTTCTGAGCATGGGTTTTTTGCATGTTTTTCATGCACAGTGTTGGTTTTTTAGTTTTAATTTTTATTGTTTAATTTTTAGGGGGTTTTATTTTTATTTTATTGGCTTTTTATTTTTATTGTTTGTTCTTTTAAAATTCATTTTTATTGTTTGTAAATATAAGTAAAATATTCTTGTTGAAATGCTATGTTGCAAAGGTTACAAGTACAAAATATTCATTGACATTTGAATTTAAAATTACTTTGATCTAGCTCCCTTGTTGAATTGGAAGACTGCCTTCAGCCAAATAAGGCAGTACTGTACACTTGGGCAGACCCAGCAGGATCTAGGAAGTTGAAATGGAAATGTGGAAATAGAACTGAGGAAATTTCCCCAAAAGAGGTATATTTATTATCAAAATCTCCTTTTAGTGTCTAATTTATTATGCTATTCATCAATGTATGTATGAAATTCCATATGCAGTGAGTAAATTCAGCAGTCTCATATGAGTTGCAGACATAGAACAGTAACAAGACTGTTTGCCAGAGCTTGTGCCAGTAACCATTGTCTTCAATTGAACAACCTGTGTGTATGTGAGGTTATTGTACAATTTTGTATTTAATTTTTTTTTCCTTCACCTTAAAAAAAAAGTCTTCCGTTATTGTTTTTTATGTTGCTAGGAATCTTATATTTTTTTCCTGAGTGGAGTGATGAATTTTAAATCATTTCTTCTCTTGTCTGTAGGACAAAATGGAAATACTCAGCCTGGATTGTAGAAAAGCAATCTATTTAATGTCATTTTATGAAGGTTTGCAGCGTATTGTCCTGATCACTGAAGATGAGAATGTGTTTAAATTGATGTATGAAAGTGTAAAGGCAGAAGTAGCAGAACAAGAAATTGTACTGTCTTTGCAAGATGTCGGAATTTCACTTGTTGATAATTACTCAAAACAAGAGGTGTCCTACATTGGAATTACAAGGTAATTTACTTTGTGTTCAGTGGTCTAAAATGTTTAACTTGAGGTATTTAAACTCTGTGATTTTTTTCTGCTTTGCTATGGAAAAGGAATAGGAGATACGGGTTAAAAGTATTTAGAACTCAATCATGAGATGCTCTTGTTGTCAGTGTTTTCACTGTATTTTGTACAGTTATACCTCCTCATTTGTGAGGAATGGGTCATGCCAGGGCTCTTGTGGAATGCCAAATTTGCAAACATGTGCAGGTCATTAATATACATGTAGGCCATGCCCATTGCTCCACCCCCCACCACTCCGGAGCACTGTGGACACTTTTCCACTCCTCCCCATGGGCTCTCTCAGCACAGGGGAGCAAAGGGAACCATTTCTGAGCTCTCTCTGCCTCGGAACACCGCTCCAAGGATCCCTGGGCTTCTCTTTGGCAATGCTGCTGTTTGCAGCCCAAACCCCACACCGCCTCTCCCCCCCCGAGCCCCCACTCCAGGCCCTGGTGCTTGTTCCTGCTGTGTCCCGGCCCCGCACGGCGCAGGTGGGCAGCAGCTGCGGCAGTGGAGTGAGCATGTCCACCCACTGCTGCCCCATCTCAGCACTTGGGATCCCATCCCATCCCCATGTCCACACAGCGCTTCCCCCGCTGCCGCCATGGCCAGCCCCACTTTCCTGGGGCACTTCCTTTCCCCACCTGTAGACATGGAAACAGTAACACGTGCCCCGGGTGGCAGGGGGTCACTGCCCGGCTGCACAGAGAATAATGGGGGACAGTGTGCGTTGTGACCCTCCCTGTGGGGCCATGCCAGTCCCGCCCCACAGGAAGCACTGGCGCCGCCACTCAGCAGAGCAGAGGCACTGCACATGTGTCGGCTGGGGAACATCACAAATGGCTGAAGTAAAATTGCGAGAAATTTTCCTCGCAAATCAGCAAGGTAGCAATGGAGGGGTTGCAATGCAGTGAGGATATACTGTATTAATGCATATGCTCTCAGTATGTATGAGTTTTTGGAATATGCATTTGTAACTCTATGTGGCAAATGTGCACATTGAACAGAAGTACAGTGAACCCCTGACTTTCACAGGGTATCAGGTCTCCCTGACTCCGTGAAGCCTGTGATCCACAAAGATAAGCTGCTCATGAATATGCAATTAAACCCTGCCTGTCAACCCTCCCCCCTCAGCCCCAAAGTTCTGCCCGGCCTTCCCAGGACCACCCCGCACCCTGTGCTGGCTAAGGAGACCAAAGGGAATGGCTTCTGCCTCTTCCCAGCCAGAGAATCCCAGGATTCCTGGCTTTTGCTGGCACTGCTGCTGTACCAAGTCAGGAACCCTGTGGGAGCTGACGCTGCTGGGAGCCCTGGAGCCAGCAACTGCTCCCCAAGTGGAGTCAAGTGGGAATGAGTCTTCCACCACTATTTATTCCCTGGCGTGTTTATGCTGGGGCTTATTGGGGTTGTTGGTTGTCAGTGTGTGTGTGTTTAAAGTCATCTGAACTGTGTGTAAACGTAGCGGAGACGCTGTGACAGTTGAACAATTCTGGCTCAGCAAGGCAGTCTGAGAAACCAACCATCTGCTCATGGCAAAAGAGATGGTGCCTCCTGCATTACACCCCCTTCCTTGTGGCAGGAGGAGTGGGGGAGGGTGAGATGGCTGCAAGCGGCAGCTGTATCCACCCATCCCCTGCCTCCTGCTGGGGGTTGCCATCACCATGGCCAGCAGGAGGACTGAGGTGTCCCAGGGAGGCTATGGCATAGGGACCCCAGGTGACTTACCTCTGAGCCAGTGCCATATTCCAGCTCAGCTTCCCTTTCTCATCTTGGCCCAGGATGTGGCAGGGAACAGGGGGAGCAGGGGCAAGGGGGCGGCAATGGCTGGGGCGAAGAACCCAGCCAATCATTCCCCCCTGTTAGACCCAGGCCAGACCAAGCCGAGCTGAGTCAATGTTTCTTATCAGGCAGGTTTGCCTGGTCTTGCTTGTGAGCAAAAGCAGCTTTTGTGCCTGCCTGCAACCAGCCAGCCATGCACCACTTCCATTCGAAAGTGAGTTCAGACCCCACCTCCACTTGTAAAAGCAAGGCAGCAACTCCAAAGGAAAGGTACTGGGTGGACTGAATGTGCCCCCTCTGATGGCAGCCCTGCCACCCTCCCCCCCACCTCCTGCTGCAAGGAGGGGCCTCAGGCCCCCTCGCCACCACAAGATGGGGGACAGGGGTTTGCTCTGCGCAAGCTGGACCTGGGACAGGCAGCAGTGACAGCTCCCGCACACCCATGCTGAACAAAGGGAAACCCGCCACGGCCCCACAGCAACCTCTGCTCTGAGCACTCAAGTGGAGCACAGCCACGAGTGCTGAGCCCGGCATGAGCTGCCGCACCTCTTAGGTTTAAAGACATTTTGCCAATTGCCCTATTGGCTGCCATCTTGGGCAGCCATGGAGTCCCCGCGGTGGTGTCACAGCCACAGACACAACCCTGTCCCAGTTCTCAGGGACTCCCCGGGTGAGGATAGGTCAGAGAAGAACCCCTTCGCTCTCCTGACCTGTCACACAGTGCAAGGAGGTGGTGAGAATGCCCCCCTCTGCCCTGGTGCTCCAGGGCTGAGGCGGGGTGGGGGGATGGGTGGAGTTTATTTACATATTCATGAGCTGTCTATCTGCGTGGCGCACGCTCACTCTGCACCTGCTCATATGCGAATTATCACAGAAAAAACATGATTTCTTGAACCCATGAAGAGAAAAACCGCAAAAAGCAGAGGGTTCACTGTATCTCCTGTCCATGTTTCCCATCCTTTGGGAAATGATAATAGAGGTTTAAGGAGTAAAGTCTGTCGGTAGTTTATGTCAGTGGATTTTTCCATCTTCGCTACAGAAAGAGTTACTGAATTCCGTATTGGAAATTTTGACAGGTCTCTTTAGTTTTGATTGATAAATTATGGTGCTATAGGACTCTAATACTTAGATCTCCTACTAAAACATTTCAGAGAAAAGCAGAAAAGAAATTATATAATGCTTAAAAAATGTGTACTGTCATATATTCAATCAGGCTCTTTAGAATGCTTAAGAACACTTGCGTATCATTCCATCCACACATTTCTGTATAAAAAGATTGTGAGAATGAGGGGTTTTTTTCTTCATCAGTTCTTTGAACTAATCTGCAAAATAAGCAAAAACTTTGTATACAGGTATACTTCACATGGTCACATCTGTCATTTACAAAGAAAATTTCAGTCCATGCCCTCATCTGAGAAACTGCTCTGATATCTAGACAGTGGAAACACTCCTTTAAAAGTGACAACTAATTGCCTAGATTCATAGTAGTGCTGATTTCACTGAATTGGTGGTTTTTCTGGAAGCAGTCATCCATAGTCGGTAGTCTAGCAATTATAGTGAGCATTGTTTTCATGTCAAACCCTGAGTGAATGTCAAATTCCTGGAAAGTGGACGGCAGTATGATGGAAATTGAGCTTTCTTTTTATGAGGTACAAAAATAAAATAGATGAATAAAAGGGTGAAACTCCTGGCAACTTTGAGGCAGTTTGCTTTTTTGCAACTGTTGTTTTGGACTTTAGCTCACTTTTTTTTGTGGTGGTTCTGCCATTGATGTGTCTGAACACAGATGCAAATGCAGCTAAAAGGGGTTAGCCGGCTGTGTCTGTAAAATTACGTACATATTTGTAGAAAGAAGAAATTTCCTCCACCTACCTAATAGTGTTGGTTGGTACTCTGTTTGTGCTTTCAGTTTGACTCTAAGTTGAAATCAGATACAAGAGCTTCTCAGAGAAGCAGTGGAAAAGTGTTCAATGCCCTATAAAGTTGATCAATTCTTTGTATGAATAAAACTGAGAGGCAGAAGAAAAGATTGATTTAGAGATAACACTTTAAGAAAAAGCCAAACAAGCAACAAAACCAAAATCCCCACCATAAACTCAGTAGAAGACACCATCAATTGATTTAGATAGAAAGACTGAAGAAAAAAGCTATCAGGAGGTATTTTGTCTTGACTTGAGCTTCTCAGTTTATAGTGAATTCAAAATACTAAAATACAAACTGGAGTATAGGCAGAAAACTACACTGAGATTCTAGAACAAGGGATGGTGGTACTGTTGGAATTGAGCTTCCCTGAGTATCATTACATATCCACTTTCGTCAAAGTGGGGAGTTATACAGACATTTTACATTTTCTTTTTTGCATCATGTTGGAGAGTTTCACTTCTACTTAGAACCAAGAGGACAATGGGTGATATAGGTCACATTTATTTACTGTAATGGTGCTTTATTATGTGGTTTTTCATTCCCTAGTTAAGAACTTGTTAACAACTTGTTGCAAGTCACATTACAGTACCTAAAACTTGTTTTGAAATACAGTTGACCCTCACAGCTCGCAGGCCGTCGGGTCTGCCCCTATTCTCACGTATTCCGGAATCCGTGAGGATAGCAAACCCATGAGTATTCAATTAGGGCAGGCCCATAGCTATGCCCCCGCTACTAATAAGATCTGGAGGGCAGTCCTGACAGCGCAGCTCCCTCTGTAGTGCCTCATTAAAGCAGAGCAAACGCCTTTTGCCTTTTGCCGCTTCCCAGCTCCTGGAAGGGAGCTGCTTTTACAGGTTCACAGGCTATTCCAAGTTGGAAGGGACCCACAAGCATCATCTAGTCCAACTCCTGAGCACTCTCTTTGGGAAAAGCTCTTCCTAACATCCAGTCTAAATCTTGCCTGGCGTTGCCTAAGGCCATGTCCTCTTGTTCTGGTGCTGGCAGCCTGAGAGAAGAGATTTACACCCACCTGACTGCAGCCTCCCTTCAAGTGGNACCCCAGCTCACACCTTGCTCCCCTTCCCCCTGCTACCCTCCCTCTGCACCTTCTCTGCCTCACACATCCTAGAAGGGAGCCCCCAGGCCTGTCCGGTATCAGCTGTTTCTGTGTTTCAGACATGGCAATAAACATCTGTGTACAAAACCCCCACTCTCCTACTGCCCAGAAGGAACCTTTTCTTTTGGGCAGCAAGGGGTGGTTCTGGTGCCAGCACAGGGATCGGACNAGAAACTGGCACAACTGGGAGCCTTGAAGCCGGTGCTTGATCTCCCTGAGGATCCGGGCAGTCGCGGAGCCTCCTGCCATGGTCCTTTCCCTGCGTGTGTGTGTGCTGGGTTTTATCGGGGTTTCTGGTTGCTGGTGTGTGTCTCTTGTGTTCAAACACGGCAGAGGCAGCA
>WEKX01010920.1:48615-60715 GCA_013390025.1 Pitta sordida
TGCAGTGCTGAGTCCGTGACTCTGCTCCTGGCTGCCTGGGGATTAAACCTCCTGTCCACCGCCACCCCAGGGTTGTCATTGGCGGTGGCAACTGTCCCCCCCCACCCCCCGGTTCACAGCGGTGCTGCGCCGCTATGCCCAGAAGTGCTGTCATGGCCCCAGTGCCTCTNATGCAGTTTCAAGGGGCTACGATGCACCCAACGAGCACTCAAGAGAGAGCCAGGGTCCCCCTCCTTGCCTCTCACTGGGGCTGTCTGCAGGACCATGGGCTGGCAGCAACTGCACAGGGCGGAAGAGCTGGTGATCTGCTCCTGCTGCNCGCCGGCCGCACGGCAGTGCCCCTGGCTTCATGGGGATGGCAGTAGTTCCCGTTCCCATACACAGTGAGAATGAAGCATGTACAGCAAGTCTGGTGGGCAATGATGGTGGGCGGGAGCAATTATATATTCATAAGCTCATTATATATTCATGAACTGACAGGTTCGTGGTACGTTCTGTGCACGCACCGAAGTCGCACAGCCCACTGAAAAATCACTCACGACTATTCAGATCACGCACATTATGGATCGCCAATATGCAGAGGATCACTGTAGCTAATCCTTCACTTTTGGTTTTGTTTTGTTTTGTTTTCAAAGTTCTGATGTTGTTTGGGAGACAAAACCCAAGAAGAAGTCAAGATGGAGACCAATGAGTGTTAAGCAAATTGATAAATTAGAACAAGAATTCAAAGATTACAGTGAGCAAAGTCCTTCAGAAAATAAGATTATTGAGTTGGAGTCGAATGTTTTGGTAATACTAATAGTTCTCTAATTCTACTGTTTATATATATACACTAGAAAAAGATAATGTATCAATTTTGCTGTCTTTAAAAAAACTTCCAGTAAAATTTGAGATTATCTATTTACCAAATCCATTTAAAAACACTTCTTCATCTCTATCTTTAAAAAACCCAGGAAAAAAAATCCACAGATTGTTGAAAATTTGCTATAGACTTTTTGTTGTTAGCCTGTAACTTTGAAATTGAGGTTTAATATTTTTGCAGGTAATGATAGTAAATATGCATAAAACTACCATAAGGAAACTTTGCATTTGGTTCATCCAGTATACCAGTAAATGTATTAGTTTTGGGTTTGTTTGTTTTAGCATAAAATCTTGTGTTTGTAAGATGGCTTATTCTGGGATGCTTAAACTGTCACTCAACATACAGTTGCAAAAGAAATTTCAGAAATTATTCTGGAATGTTGAAGCACATTATGCTTCAATCCTCAATCCTTTTTTATAGAAAAATTCTCCTTAGAAATATGTTGTAGGAAAATAAAAATTATATAGGTAAATGAGCCATTTTTTATCTCAGTCATAGACTGTTATACTACTCAGCTGTTCCTCTACAAAGCCATATATTAAATGCTAGTAGCTCCCAAATAATGCAGTATTTTGTGGTTTAATTTCTATCGAAATTTATGACAAGATTTCTTTAAATAAAGGGAAGTTAGGACATCTAACTTAAAAGCTGCAAAACTTTTACTGCCTAGCTTTATCATACTAGGGAATGGTGTAAATTTTTAAGTATATTGTAAAAAGCAGGGTTTTAAAACACTCAGCATACCAAAGTTTCTGTAATAATGCCATAGGTGTGTTTAACTCCTAATGGAATAGACATGAAAATTCAACAACCAAATGAGATTCCTATCAGAAGGAATTATCTACCAGCTTTAAAAGTGGAATACAGTTCATCTGCACATCAGAAGTCTTTCAGAATTCAAATTTACAGGATACAGGTGAGTCTTGTCAGACAGTAGTGAGAGAAAAAACAACTTTTATGGAAAATTGGATTAATTTTTAGAATTGTTTGGATTTCTCATTATTCATATGTGATTGTAATCATTGTCTTTTACATCAGTGCATCTCAATCTTTGGAATACTACTAAAATGCTTCTGGAAAAAAAAGAAAGATAACGATGAGTGTTCAAAAACCATTTGCCATTTATCTTCCGTGCTTTCTCTTAGGGACTTCGTAACCAGAAAAAATGCATTCTCTTTTCTGGCTATGCTCAAATTTTAAAAAACATATCCTTTGTAAAAATTTTGTGGACCATGTGTTACCAGCAACTTAAAGAAGCTTTTCTAAACTATATGATTTGGATTATTAAATTTTGAAAATGGAGATATTTGTAAGCACAGTAGAGGCTTTTTTCTGCGTTTGGATCAGTGGAAGTCTACAGCTAATGTTCAGAATTGTTGTGTTTGTCCTGATTTTGAAGTATTTCTCTATTGAAAAGCTAACATGCTGCACCTTGTCCTGTCCTTACCCCTACTAGATACAAAACCAGATTCCTGGAGCCATATTTCCCTTTGTGTTCTATCCTATTAAACCTCCAAAGTCCATCACCTTGGATTCAGGTTTGTTGTTCTAGTTTAACGTAATCCTTCCATCTAAAAAGACAAGATAAATTGCTTGTACTGAAGTTAACCATGTCACTTTTATCAGATGAAATCTCTAAGCATTCTAACTACAAATAAGACAATTTATGTTAGAGGTATGGAAGCAGTTGTCTCTACAAAGGCGATATGCGGAAAACATTTCAATGCTTAACAGTCAGACTTTAGCTCACATGGGAGACCAGGAGTTCAATTCCTGCCAGGGAGGCAGTGGTGCCATTTAAGAGTTGGACTCAATGATCCGTGTGGGTCCCTTCCAACTCAGAATATTCTGTGAATTCTTCTATGAAGAAAAGAATATCTTTCATATCATATCTTTTAAGCACCTGTTTTTGGCACATTACGTCCTTGCTTTTGGAGAGCACAAGCATGGAAGTTATGTTTGAATCAAGATTAAAATGGGACTCTGGTAGGAGCATTCAGACCACAACTGAAACTTAATGTTGACTAATATATGAGAATTGTCTGCTGAAAATAAGATATAATTCTTGTTAGTCTTGATGATAGTAAATCTGTTGCACTGTTTCTATATTATTTGCATTTGGAATTCTGGGGCACTGAGGATTCAGTTTTCATCTTTGGTCTTCCATTATTTCCCTCCTGCTCTAATATCTTAATGATGCAATACTTGACCTAGTGACATATCTGAAATAATCTTAACTAGTATAAAAAAAAAAAAAAGTCTAAACTCAAAATTATTATATGAGGTGCTATTTATAAGGTCTGAAAATGACAAAATATATTTTATCTATTTTGTATGTAGCCTTCAGACCTCTCTGTTCCTTGGAGCATGGTGGAAGTGCTTGCAGTGTCACTATACTGTGTGGTGTACTGCAGTATTTTGTTAAATTTTTCATGCCAAGGTCACTTGAAAGACCTGAGGATTATCGAAAGATTATGGATTGAGACAAAAATCAATGTTTGTAATTTTGTACAGAAGCTAATAGGATGTCAGATATACATTCTCAGTATCACAGAATCACAGAATCACAGAATGAGTAATGTTGGAAAGGACCTTAGAGATCATCGAGTCCAACCTATGACCTATTACCTAACCTAGCCAAGCCTGTTACCTAACCTGTTGCCACCCTGATCGGTTTCAAGCTACAGTACATAAATCTGCAGCATTTTCTTTGTCTGTGGTTAGGTTTTGGTGTTGTAGTAGTTTTTCTATTTTTGTTGATTGGGTGTTGTGGGGTTTTTTTGTTTGTGGGGGTTTTGGGGTGGTTTTAGTGTATATTTTTGTGTCTACCATTGGAAAATCTTATTCTATGATTAAGGAAACTATACATATATAAATTAATATTATATCAATATTAATTTGTTTTTAAATTAAAATGGTGGGTTTTCACAGGTAAGTGAAATAGCGTTTTGATTTTCCATTTCATCTTTGTCTTCCTATTCCTGTCTATTCCTGCACTTTTCCCTTAGTTGTTTGCCAGACATTTTCATTATGTAATCCTGCTTTACAGGACTGAGTAAACCCTGAATGTATATGATATTTTTATATTAAAACTATACAGTTATGGATGTCATATAACAATCTGTGCTGATCTCTTTTTATTTTTCAACTTCATAGCACCTAAACCATTTACTGATGTCAGTATTGTCATGAGAACTGCAGGTCATTCACAAATATCTCGTATTAAGTAAGTATTTTGATATATTCCATCTAGTACTATTGATTATGTTTAACCAAGCTTTAAAAGTAAAATTGTTATAGAGGCAAACATAATTAAAGGTAATTTTAACACCACGTCATTCTTGGAATGATCAAAGCACTTTAAGAGAGATGAAAACTCTGTGTGCTTTATTATCAATGTACAGTTATACCTCCTCCATCGCGAGGAAAGGGACAGGCCAAAGGCATCACAAAACATTAATCTTGCAAAGAAGTGCAGGTCGTTAATATGCATGCAGGCCACACCCATTGCTCCACCCCCCAGAACTCCGCCGGGCTTCGGGCACTTTTCTGCTTCTCCTCTCGGACTTGCTGAGCATGGGGAAGCAAAGGGAACCATTTCTGAGNTAGTAGAGCAACAATTTTTATGTGTCTTTTAAAGGCAGATATGTGGTCTCCTATAATTCAGAAAAAAATCCCTGTGCTATTTACAGCTGTATACGTGCTGCTATGTGATTAAGATCATTCTGTTTAACAGAAATCTGTTTATCTTACACCTCTGTGGGAAGCCTTCTTGTCACCAGTAATAATGAATACAGTTCTACCTCCACATTTGCGAGGAACAGGTCATGCCAGAGATCTCGCAAAACATCAAACTCGCAAAGACGTGCAGGTCCTTAATATGCATGCAGGCCATGCCCGTTGTTCCACCCCCCAGCAGTCCAGAGCGCTGTGGACACTTTTCCGCTCCTTCCTACGGGCTCTCTCAGCACTGGGAAGCCAAGGGAACTATTTCTTAGTGACTTTGCAACACTGTGACACTCTGTGCCACTTACGGTGGGGAGAAGTGCATCAGTATTGGAGTTTCTTTCCCTTTAACATCCCCCAGTCCTGGTAGAGGCAGCACTGCCCAGGCTTTGACTGGGCTTTGAGTAACAAGGAATGGCATGTCTTGTGATGGTGCTGTGCTGGGTCTCAGCGGAGCACACAGGAGACACACAGGACTATGTCAGGGACCAGGGCACGGTGCTGCAGGGCTCTAAAGGCCATTGCGAGCTGGAGAAACCACGTGCCCTCCACGGGGGGCTGGCCCCGTCCCGCCCCAGAAGGACTGCCAGCACCGCCCCTCGGCAAAGCAGAGGCACTGCGCATGCACCAGCGAGGAAACCTCGCAGATCCCTGAAACTGAATTGCAAGAAATTTTCCTCGCAATTCCACAGGGTAGTAATGGAGATGTCGCAATGCAGCAGGGATTAACTGTACCTCAAAAAACCTCTCCAAAACAAAACAAAAAACAACAAAAAAACCCCACACCACCAAAAAGCCCCACAAACCCCATACCTGAGGTTAAAACATAAGTGCCTTGAATAGCCTTTATTAAGTTTTAAGTGTTACAACAGTTTTGTAGAACATGTTAATAATTGGGGTTTTGTCTCATGTATAGATATTTTAAGGTCCTGATTCAAGAGATGGATCTCAGGTTAGATCTTGGCTTCCTGTATGCACTTGTTGAATTGTTTACGCAGACTGACGTGCCAAGTGAGCAAGAGGTAAAAGACCTTTTGTTGTTTGAAGATAAGTAGATTTTATATTTGCAATTATTCAAATTGTATTATTAAAAAAAAAGTAAAAATTATTTTCCTGTCCATAAAAATGGTTGATTGCTGTATGTCTGGGACTAATATGAAGCTATGAGTTTTTTAGTTACTGTTGCCAGAGACAGTAAACTCCTTCATCTTGAATACTATCCATCTTGAATGCAAAGCAGGCTTCAAAAGCTCACAGTGCAGGGTAAATGAGAGGAATTTGTACATAGGAGAGTGTAAGTAGTATTAGTCAGTGTATTATATCTCAATGACAAGTGCACCGTCGTTTTATATACTCCATGTTTTGAAGTAATATCTTTTGAAATGCATTTACAGCTGCAACTTTTCAAAAAGGATGTTGAATCTCTTCAAGAAGAATTGATGAGTGTGTCATCAATGGATACATCACAAATCAGCTTGTATGAATACTTTCATATATCTCCAATCAAGGTATTTCTTTTTCACATTGCAGTCTGAATTTGCTCTCTGAAGATTTTTTTGTATCCTGCAGGATAGTAGGCACTGGAAATGAAGAAGATGGAGGTGATTAAAAAAATAGTCCCAGGAAAGCACTTTCATTGTTATCACTAACTTATTCCATTCCTATCCATTACTTCCTTTATAATGAGTAATTATGATTCTTTATGATTTAAAAGTTCTTTAGAAAATGCTCTGGTTTTTGTAGAGAAAGTGTATTGTGAAATGGCGAATTAAGTAATTTCTAAATAAGCTATATGGCCAGGGTGGCAGATTATTGTGTAGCTGACTTCATTAAAGCAGTGACAGTTCTGTAGGCTCTATAACGGGTTAACGGAATCTCCCCTTCATCCCATGGGAAATAGATCTAGGGATGATTTCAGTTTCACCTCTTTGCGGTATCTGATGAGGTGTTAGAAATTATTTTTGACAAGAAGAATTGTGTAGAAGAAATAGGATAGTATAAATGGGCCTCAAATTAGTCTTTAATGGTTATAAATTGGGTGACCATGATTCTCCAATATCACAGAATCACAGAATATTATGAGTTGGAAGGGACCCACAAGGATCATCTAGTCCAACTCACCATCTAGCACCCGTAAAGAGACCGAGAGTATGAGCTGTGTATCGCTGAAATGAGCTATGGTTAAGCTCTGTTATAACATAAATTAATGAATGGCATGTGATACTGTCTTCAGAGAGCCAGAAAGGCATAATTTCTTTTAATTTTGAAAATGAAAAGAAAATTTCAACAGATTTTTGAAACTGCTGAATACTTTTGTACACTACAGGGCAAATTGAACAATTTTCCTGAGTGTTTTTCTGTTTTGAGACTGTCATCTTAGTTTCTGTGAAGCAAATAATTAATTTCAGATGTGCGCAGGTGGAATTTTTCTTGAATGCATATTCCATTGTTTATCTAGCACCTGTAAAACTTGTGTTTGTAATTTTTTTGTTTGGGCTTTTATCTTACATTCTTGCTTGAATTCCATGCCATGTTCTCATTTTCTATCTGCTTGGATTTGGGGTATAATTTACAGTAATCTAATGTTTTGGTTACAAGCTAATAATCTCAATTATTGCTAAAACATGCTAAAGACCTTCTCTTTGAATAAGCAGTTTCAAGTTCTTGTTTTCTTAAAGGTAGTTTAAATTACTCGGTTTGCTTTGTGTCAGTGAGGTTGCCTGCATGGTGTATTTATGTACTCTGTTGCAAAGTCAGACTGGTTTCAATCAAGACTAGAAATGTCTTAATTTTTATATCATCTGAAAGATTACAAAGATAGAAATACTATATTTTTAATAACCAACCATGTTATTTCCCAATCTCCTTTTTATCCTTTAGTTACACTTAAGCTTTTCACTCAGTACGGGTGGAGAAGATAGTAACAAAGAAGAAAGAAAGAATGAATTGATACCACTTCAGTCCTTGAATCTCCTGCTGAAGAGTATAGGGGCCACCCTCACAGATGTACAAGATATTGTTTTTAAGTAGGTTAAAAATACGATGGTAAAAGTAACTTCTGAAGATTATACCAATACAGAAGACCCTGCTTTTCCGCGGTCCACATCTCCGTGATTTCAATAATCCATGGTTCATTTTTCAGTGAAAAGTGGTGCCATGTGCAGGCGCAGAAAGTAACGCAAAGGCAGACAGCTCATAAATATGTGAATTAGCTCATTAATATGTAAATAAGCCCCAACTGGGAACTATCGGGGGTGGCAAGGGGTGGGAGCCGGGAGCTGCAAGCCATGCAGCCCATCCTGGTCCTGTCCAGGATGTGTTTAATGTAAATGTGTGTTTTTGCGTGGCTGGAATTGTACTCCATCAGGCTACAAGATGGGGCTGCCACTGTGTGTGTCTGTGTGTGAGAGTGGGAGTGGGAGCCACCTTCTCCGCATCCCCAGGGGCGGACAGCCAGCTGCTCTTGCGCCTACACCGCAGGGGTGGAGTCTGGTTGCCAAGGCAAGAGAAAAAAGAAAAAAAGACAAAGGCGGGGCGGGGAAAAGAGAAAAGTGTCATTTTAATAGCTGAGGCATCCTGGTCCCATCCTGTCCTGTCCCGTCCCATATGATCCTGCTTCAGCGAAGGGAGGAAGCTGAGAAGGCAGCCACAAGCTGTGCGACCCAGCCACAGCAGTATCCCATCGCTGAAGGGGGACAGGGTGATGGGTGAGGCTTAATTGAATGTTCATGAACTCGTTGTCTTTGTGATTTGCTGCTGTCATGCCCTGTTCCGGGACCTGTGGACCTACAAAACCGGGGGCTCACTGTATTACATATGTTAGATTTTATTTTGCTCTGTATAATCGGGATTTTTTCATTTTTTTATTATTTTAGGTTGGCATTCTTTGAACTCAGGTATCACTTCTCTACTACACAACAGCTCCAATCAGCAGTTGTAAGGCATTATTCAAAACAGGTTAGCCTAAGTAAATTACTGACGAGTGTCTGCTTCCTGAGGGCTAAATGTTCGACTAGCTACAGCCCCCGGAGAGAAACCCGGCAATGGACAAAAGCAAAAGACAAAAGGCGCTCTTTCTCCTTCGCAGATACAATCCCAGTTTATTCTGGAATTCCCTTCCTTGAAGCCGAAAGTGAAAGAGAGCCAAACACGTGTCCCTTCTCGGTTTCATTCCCCAGGAAAAGTGGGGCGGGCAGTGGGAAGGGTAGGGGGTGAGGTGTAAGGAGGGGTTCACTAGGAGGTACCACACAACAGACGGAGGGAAGTACAAAATGTACCATTTGTGACAAGCCGCCCAAAGCTGAAGGTATGAACGCACTACAACAAATTACAATATTCAGTAAATTTATATTTTGAAACTGCTACTGTGCGCTTTGGTTCTGTGAAACTAAATGAGATTACTCTCAACCTTATATGTATGTACAAAGGTAAAATAAACACATATAAAAACCAGTTACTTATTAATTAAATTTTACTCCCTCAAGTGGCATGGATAGCACAGCAGATTGCTGGAATGGATATGGAAAACAAACATAAGCAGCTCTGGTAAAATACAGTGAGCATGAAAATATTAATAATTTTTCTTGGACATTAGTAGTATGTGAACTATGGTTCCTTCATGGCTTTTGTATACTGCTGGAGTCCTGTCATCCAGCGGAGAGACTCCAATGGACACTTTTACATCAAAGAATGTCTCCCCTTCTATCCATACATCATTAATAATAAGGGATTCTTTGGACATCTTAATCTACTGATTTGCCCATCTTTAAAGGAAAAAACAGATACAGGACATTACTCAGGGAATGAGTTATCTCTTAACTTGTTCCCTAGAGGGAATATTTGGCATTTGCCTGACCTTTTTTAAAAAATCAAATTACACTTCCTATAGAGAGAGTTACAACATTTTATAGTGATGATCAACAAAATTTTCTCAGGTTGTCCTCTAGTATGAGAGCAATCTAGGTAATGTGTTAATTTTGTAAAATCTCAATTACTTTAAAGTCAGTTATTACTGAAATGCATTTAAGTGATATTGTTTCGTTGTCTGACTTAAGTATGGTTTACTCACTGATTTTCTGACCCTTTTAGTACAACTACTATTTTTCAAAATAATTTTGAAGGATTTGTATTAAACTTGTGTTTCTTTTGATGTTCTTGATCTGACGTATTAAACTATTTGCCTTTGTTTTAGTGTGATTTAGGAAATATTTTCACTATTAACTATTTTTATTTTAGGCTATTAAACAGATGTATGTTCTTATTCTTGGCCTTGATGTCTTGGGTAACCCATTTGGATTCATAAGAGGCTTGTCTGAAGGAGTAGAAGCATTCTTCTATGAACCTTACCAGGTAAAAATCTCTGCTGCCCTTTTATGAAATGTTGCAGAAGCAGATAAGTATGAATTTTATTAAAAATCCATTTTAATACCTTTTTTTCATTTTAAAATTAGATTTAAAAATTGAAAATGTCAAGTGAAAGAATATGGAAAACTCAAGTGAGATAAAAAGGAGAGAGAAGCCATTTAACTTAACTCACAAACGATCATTCCTTATGGTTCTTACTTAAAAATAAATCTGGTAATTTTTTCCATTTGCCTCAAAATAAGCAGACTTCAGGAAATTAATTAGTATTAATTAGTATTCTAAAACAGTCTTTTTCTCATATGAGCTTTTGTGGGTACTTTCACACTGTATCGCTCGGTCTCATCCTCTGGTTCTCTTTGTTACACATAAATCTCAATAAAAATGGAAGATTTAAAAATATATAATGCACTGTTTGAAGCTTATCATAAATGCATCCCTTTTTTTTTTCTCATAGGGAGCCATTCAGGGTCCTGAGGAATTTATAGAAGGCATGGCACTAGGATTTAAAGCACTAGTAGGGGGAGCTGTTGGTAAGTTTCAGAATCATGGTGGTATTTTGCTTAATAGCAATAGAGTTCAAGATTTGTAAATTTAATTGGAATTCTAATTCAATTTGTATTCCAATAGGTGGATTAGCAGGTGCTGCGTCGAGAATCACAGGTGCCATGGCAAAAGGAGTAGCTGCAATAACTATGGATGAGGATTATCAGCAAAAAAGGAGAGAAGCCATGAATAAACAGCCCACTGGTCTGAGAGAGGGTATCACTCGTGGTGGAAAAGGATTGGTTTCTGTAAGGAGCTGAAAAAAAATAATTTTACGCATGCAGGAGTAACAAGGGCTTGTAGTAGTTACCAGAGTTGTTAGTTTTCAATTTTTTTAGTTAGTTAGGTGTTTGGGTTTTAATTTTATTTTTAATTGTGGTTTTGCAAATACATATCCACAACTGAGTGATAGTTTTAAAGAAAAATATAAGGGAAATACAGACGGTAGAAACTGTGAACCAGATGTCTCTAATTCTGTTAGCTTGGAGTGAACCAGTGACAGAATAAGAGGACACAGTCTTAAGCAGCACCAGGGGAGGTTTAGACTAGATATTAGGAAGAACTTTATCACAGTGATTTCTCAGTGGAATGGATTGCCCAAGAAGGTGGTGGAATCGCAGTCCGTGGAAGTGTTTAAGAAAAGATTGGATGATGTACTTGGTGATATGATTTAGATAATGGGATGATGTGTTAGATATTAGGTTGGCAATAGGTTAGGTTAGGTATTAGGTAATTGGTTGGACTCGATGGTCTCCATGGTCTTTTCCAGCCTTATAGATTATGTGATTCTGTGAATTTTAGAACAATCCCAACACATGTACTTTGAGGCTATTCACCAGTGAGGTAGAAAGAAAAATGCTAAAACCAAAAAATATTACCTGGAAGCCTATTTGTAATATCTGTTTTGTTTATCTTTGTAGGGTTTTGTCAGTGGTGTAACAGGAATAGTTACAAAACCAGTAAGAGGTAAATTTGGGTCTTGATTCCTTAACTGTTCACATGATGGTAAATTCTAGATATTTGATGAGACACTGTAAATCTGAGATTAAAAAACTCTGAGATTGTTAAAACTCTTAACAAGATTTTATATTCCTTCTGACTTATAGTTTAAATATTGTTTACATGAATTTATTGTGGAGACTATGTAGTTGTACATCAAATACAATTTGTAATTAAATAGTAATAAAGTTTGCTAAGATTGTAAGAAAAAAGTGAGTTTTTAATGATTAACTGCTCTTAATGTTTTTAGGAGCTCAGGAAGAAGGAGCAGCTGGTTTTTTCAAAGGTGTTGGAAAAGGCTTAGTGGGAGCAGTAGCTAGGCCTATTGGTGGAATCATAGACATGGCAAGCAGCACATTTCAGGGTATTAAAAAGTAAGTAAAGTGTACAGAATAACATACGGCATGAAAGAGACAGTAGTAGTACCAGTAATGCATTGTGTCTTTGTACCACTTCTATGTTTTTTACATAATAAATACATGGCTCTTTCACAAAAGACACAGTTGATAGCATTTAAAAAACAGCACTAAATCTCAGGTATTTCTTGCATTACTAAAAAAATTAGTTTAAAAGTCTCAGTAGTCAGACTTCCATCAATTGCTGATT
>WEKX01010920.1:61435-76182 GCA_013390025.1 Pitta sordida
TAAATATTATGGTTGAGTAGAGATATTGACAAATATGTTAAATATTCTGTTTTCCTGTCAGAGTTGCAGATTCATCAGAAGATGTGATAAGCTTGCGCCCACCTCGCTTCTTTGGTGAAGATGGAGTTATTAGACCTTACAGATTAAGAGATGGAATGGGAAGTCAAATGTTACAGGTGAAGAAAATGAAAGATAAATTGACATACATTTAAACTCATCTTACATTTAAAGAAATATTTTAGAATTCCCTATTTCTTAAATTCCTATTCCCCACTTACCTAGGAACTCAGTAAAGAAGTGTCATTTAACTTCTTTGGCATATGACCACTTGAGGGATTTGGCTGCTGTCATACAAGGAAAATACCATAATGTCTATCAGTATATCTGTAGAGGTTATATGTGCAATTAAAAATTTTATGCCCTTAAATTTCATTATTTTATAAACAGTGACGGTAAATATAGATATTTTTTCAGAAATTTTACAATACATATTTATAAATAACAGTGACTTTTAGATCTCATTTTTTTGTAAAACAGCATTTTAAAGACTTAGTAATAGCTATACTTATGTCATACTAAACCCATCGAAAGAACACAAACATTTCTGAGGTGGAATAGTATTTGCATGAGGAACATGCTGAGCAGCAGTTATTTTTTCATGATTCATCTGCGTTTTAGGGAAACTTGAGAGATTTCAATTCTGACTCACACAGCTTGCCGAGTTTCTGGTTTTTCCTGTCTTAGAAATGTTCAAGCATAGGGAATAAAGTGATAATTAGTGATCTCCTGAGTCTAAACAGTATTTTAAAAATACACATAAAAGGATTCACAGTGTACAATGAAAATGTCGTATAGAAATATGTAACCTTTTAGAAGCAGTTAAGAATGATGTAGCCTTTGGAGAACATTTTTTTACTCATTTTGAGTATTGCCTCAAGTGTCTCTTTGTAGAGTTCCACTCCTGTTTTTGTTTCTTTTGCATTTCATTAGTTTGTCTTTCATTTTCTGGTAGAAGAGGATTGCCCTAATTGTGGCACCTTAGTTACCTTCACTGTGCTGTTCACTGGGGATCTAGGTCAGCAGACTGCCTTTCTTTAAATGAGATGGTTTTAAGGTATGCTCTGCAATTGAAAGCTAGTGTTATAAAGCAGTATTAACTTAACTGGAGGATGGTTAGAAGCCACTAATGGCATGAATTTGTTACTAATCTTTGTCTTTTTGATAAGCAAATACATTTCAAATCATCCCATCTTCTGTTTTAAAGTGTACCACTAAAACAAATGCTAGAAGGCAAGCGTCAGCTCTAATGGGCAGACTTCTATAAAGACTTTACACTGCTTTTGCTTCTTAGATTTGTAAATGTTTATATTTGGCCGGGGGAGGAGGAGGCGGGTCCTAGAAAGCTTTAAAAAATTCTTCAATGTAACATGGAGTTCTAATTTTCCTGGGTTGTATGGTTGAGTCTAGTACCACCACCTTCTATTATCCAAATTATAAAATCATTAATGCATAGGCGTTTATAATGCATGTCATATTTTGTGTGACAGCCATCATTTGAAAGTAGGTAAACTTGAAAAATTATTTTTTTCATATTAGTTTTCACTAGTAGTGATTCTAAGGCAAAAGTGCTCTTAAAGAAATGTTTTCAAAGCTCCAAGCAGGGCTGTAATTGTCCCTGTAGACAATCAAACCAGAAAGAAGTGGTTTGCATATTATTTTTCCCCAGACATTAAATTCTTCTGTGTGATGGTTGGTGTGTTAACTTAAGTCTCAAGCATACTAACGTTTTTGATTCTTAATATTTGGGGTTCTACAGCTGTTACTTTGTTTTGCATGGCACTCAGTAGATTGCATGTCCCCTATGTGGAACAGTTTGAATGCAATAGTATTTTCCAATGAGGAAAAAAATTACTCTCCACTTCTGCATTGATTTTTGCATACAGGTCTGGTGACTGGTCCCACTGCAATCTTCTGTTGCAGCTTTTCAACAAAGTATGGGGTTAGTTTGGAATAAAACTTCTTTCAGCAATTCAGAGATTGTATATGCTGATTAAAGGAAATAGGATACAGATTATTTTGTGTGCTCATACTACATCCTTAACTAGGACGTCGCTTCGGAATGTCTTTGTTTTCTGGGGGGGTTATTTTGCTTTAATTAACAAAAATTCCAGACAAATTAGTACTTCTAAACTAATAATTTTGCTTTCTTCTTCTCTTACCATGCTTTCAGAAAAGACAGGCCTACAAAGAGTGGACTATGACTCACAGTAGTAGTGATGATGATGACAGTTAGGATAATGTGGATTGTAGCAGATATACGTGGCCTTTGTGACATTCCTTTAACCTCAAAGTTCTAAATGTTGCTGCTATAATTCCCACGGATAAACTGGGATTCTGTCATAGTAAATTCTTATTTTTAAAACTGTGAATAAAAATGTAAGGATAATTGTATGATGATGAGCACTAGGCAAAGGGGCAAAGAATATAATAAAAATAGTCTGACAGATGAAAGTGGACATTAGGTAAAGCAATATTGAATAATATAAAGAAAGAAGTAATACCATGACTTAGAGTTTATTTCAAGATATATTTCTTGAATATATCAATTCAATCATCACAATGAATCAATTGTGATTAATGTTTTTGGATTTATATAAGGTTTTTATAGGGTTTATTTATAGTTTACTAGTTGAATTGCCTTTAAATGTGTTTAGTTAAACTTTACTGAATTGTATGGTTATTATTGGTGTTAAAATGCTGTTTGTTTTATTCAATTAATATTTCAAAAGTATTTTGTCTGCTTCTTAAAAATAAACATGTGTGACATATATCTAAAATGGATTCATCTGTTCTGTTCCAACATTATTTCTTGTGTTTTCTGAGAAATATATTATCTATAATGTGAAAACACTAAATGGCTTATAAAGGTATTTGAAAGATAAAATACATATATTTTGCAAGGAAGATTTAACATAAACATTTAATTTATCATTTGTTTTACGGTAATTTTTAGATATTTATTTTGTGATCTTTTGTTATCCTTAAATTTAGGAAATAATGGTTCATTTAGGTTTTTTTTTTTACTCTTTCTATGATTTATTTGGTTCTTAAATCAGTTTTTAATAGCAAAAAAAAGGTAAAAAAATCCACTGCAGAACTAAATTCCATGAAGAAATCACAGATAGATGGAAAATAATACCAGTACTTTTACAAGACTCTGTGCAGTAAAACACATGTAACATGCAAAAGTATTTAGTTTATTTGACTAGACATTAGAGGTTGGGGGAAACACTGATCTTCTACAAATCTGTATTTTAAATTCTGCAACATACTTTTACAAGTTACTTGTTTCTTTGAAAGATCATTTTCTCTGTATTCACGGAAATATTTGCAGAGTTTACTCATTCTGTTTTATGGTTTGTTACTAAATTTAGACTTTTGTGTTGCGTTTTAAACACAAATTGCAATAGATATTTCTCTATCAGTATTATGGGGAGAATTAACTCTTCTGCCAACATCTGGACAACTAGAATTGCTCTAAAGCTATAAGAGCTTCTGAAATGTTTGCATATTTACCAAGGTAAATGTCCTTCATTTTCTGTTGACTACAAGTTACCAAAATTCTGAGGGAAGAACCATTAAAAAGCATTAAGACTGCTTATTCTGGCTTTATGCATTCAAAAACTGCTATGCAGTCTGGTCTCTTGGGCAATTACCCTTTTTAATCTCACAGATGAAAGAGAGGACAACTGAATTTGAGAACTGGTTTTAGCTGAAAGTACTGATGCTTAGGATTGCTACAGGTCATGTGTTGCTATTTATTTTGTAATACTAACACCTCAAAAGGATGTCTTGCAGAAATAGATGAATGACTGTATTGTTAAGTGTTACTGCCTGAAACATTATTTCGAATGTTTCGAATGTTTCAGGTACAGATGGATCTCCTGGATTTCTTTGAAGAACATAGGAAATAATTTTGATCTTCAATCCTGAAAAAAAACACATCATGTCTAAAGGTTGAGGAAATTGTTAGGTACAACTTTAGGTTACCATGACATTTTTTAAAGTTCACTAGGGTTTGTGAGCTTGGAATAATGTTACCTGACATTTTCCTTTTTCTTTGTGCTATTTTAGTGCAATTGTTTTTTTCATCCTAAAAAATTGTTTTTCTCCAATAATGACACCTTACTAGGCAATGCATGTCAATTTTGTAGAAAAACATATTCCTGTGTCATTCTAAAACAACTTTAGGAATTTCTCAACTAAACATCGACTGAACTTTTAAAATTTAACTTTCAAAGTTTTTAAGCCTAATTAATACTAATTTTTGCAGAACATGGAAATAAAATTTATCAGGAGTTGTACTTCTGGGTCACTGCAATCTAACTAAAAAGAGTTCTTTATTTAGTCAGTAGATTTAAATACTAACTTAAAACCCAAAAAAACCCAAAACAAACAACACCCCCCACAGCAAAACAGGGAAAAATGCCACTGTAGCTGGCAAATACTTTTATATACCTTATTTTGTCACTTTGATGGAATGTAGTTCTATTTTTGAAGTTTTTATGTTAACAAAAATATTAATTTTTTTCTCTCTGAAGTCTGCACTTCTCTGAAAATACTTTGAAAAAATAAATAATTTGGATGTGGGGATTTGGGAAAACAAAAGTTTGTATCGCCTGGGATAATAGTATTCAGTTTCTCTCTAAGTCTTGGAAGAAAAAGCTGTGAAAACTAATAGCTAACTAGCAAGAACTAATGTGCTTTCAGAACTAAACTGACTCAAAATCACAGGTTTCACATGTTTCACAGGTTATTCTGAGTTGGAAGGGACCCACAGGATCATCTAGTCCAACTCCCAGACCACAAGTGTGGAACCACGGGCACCACGCTCCATCCATCCAAGCCACCCACCATCTAGACAATGTCACTGAGCTCGTCATCCAGTCTTCTCTTAAACACCTCCAGGGACGGTGACTCCACCACCTCCCTGGGCAGACCATTCCAATGAGAGATCACTCTCTCTGTGAAAAACCTCCTCCTAGCATCCAGCCTAAACTTCCCCTGGCGTAGTTTGAGACTATGTCCTCTTGTTCTGGTGTCGTCAGCCTGAGAGAAGAGATTCACACCCACCTGGCTGCAACGTCCCCTCAGGTAGTTGTAAACAGCAATCAGGTCACCTCTGAGTCTCCTCTTCTCCAGATTGAACAACCCCATCTCCTGTAGCCACTCCCCATAGGGCTTGTCCTCCAGTCCTTTCACCATCCTTGTCGCTCTTCTCTGGACCCTCTCANATCTAAGTGCCATCCTTTTCTCTCAGATTGTTAAATATTCTACTGTTGTTTGCAGAACTAGTTGAGAATTCAGCTTTTTCCAAGTGTTCACTTTTACTCTTTTAGTGTTTGTATAATGATAGCTGGAACTTACAAGTTTCCTCCTTGCTGAGGTGAATAATTGGCTGTGCTCTTTATCTTTGGTGTTATCAAGTATGTCCCTTTTGTTCAGGGTTCTTTGGTGGTCTTATTTTCTCAAAAGGCTCTGTAGACTTCAGTCAGTGAAAGGGGATACTTTAGACAGTTTCTGGGATCATTTAATAGACTATTTCATCATTTGTTATTAGTCATTTACCTAAGCTGAAGACCTGTGAGGTCTTTGCCCTGCCAGGGAATAAAGTTGGAAGATGGACTGATTTTGTCATTACAGTAATACCTCACTGCATTGTGACCCCTCCATTGCGACCTCACTAGCTTGCAAGAAATTTTGTCCACAAATCTGCCTCAGTGATTTGTGGAGCTTCCCAGCCGATGCACGTGCAGTGCCTGTGCTTTGCCAAGGGGCAGTGCCAGTGCTCCCTGTGGGGCAGGACTGGCCCAGCTCCGTGGCGAGGGCGTGTGGTGCCTCTTGTTCCCGTGGAGTTTATGATCCTGCAGTGCCGTGCCCCAGTCTCTGCCCCGCTCCTGTGTGTCTCCATGCCCTTCCTGCAGTGAAAGGCTCACACCGCAGTATGCCCTGGGTGGCCACTGAGA
Source organism: Pitta sordida (assembly GCA_013390025.1). NCBI lineage: Eukaryota > Metazoa > Chordata > Aves > Passeriformes > Pittidae > Pitta > Pitta sordida. The sequence continues at coordinate 67,462 of WEKX01010920.1, forward strand.
CCCAGTGCGGCACTGCCAGAAGCCACACCATCCCTGGTTACTCTAAGCCCAGATGGAGGACTGACCCCTGCCGGGCACGTTACTGTTTCCATGGCTACAGGTGAGAAAGACAATGCAGTTTGTGCCTGCGGACTGTGCACTCGGCACACCTGGTGGTGATGTAGCCCCAGCGCAAGTGCCCTAAGAAAGTGGGGCTGGACTGGCTGCGGCCCCAGAGCTTCCCCACCATGGAGGCAGTGCAAGCATGCACGGTGGTAGCAGCCTGGCAGCGGCTGCAGAAGTGGCTGCCTCACCAGAGAGAAGCCCAGGGATCCTCCAGGGAGTNAATCCAATCCAAAAAATTCAGAGATTATTTTATTTAGAGATTTAATGTAACATAGCAAAAAAAAAAAAAGACCATTTTTTCCATTTTTTTTCTTTCAATTTAATGTATTTTAACAATTTACCTTTTGGCACAATTTCTCCCATCCACCTCCGTTTTTCAATATTGAATTGACTTTGAAGGTCATTATTGTTGCCAAAAAATATAGATCTAAGTGCCATCCTTTTCTCTCAGATTGTTAAATATTCTACTGTTGTTTGCAGAACTAGTTGAGAATTCAGCTTTTTCCAAGTGTTCACTTTTACTCTTTTAGTGTTTGTATAATGATAGCTGGAACTTACAAGTTTCCTCCTTGCTGAGGTGAATAATTGGCTGTGCTCTTTATCTTTGGTGTTATCAAGTATGTCCCTTTTGTTCAGGGTTCTTTGGTGGTCTTATTTTCTCAAAAGGCTCTGTAGACTTCAGTCAGTGAAAGGGGATACTTTAGACAGTTTCTGGGATCATTTAATAGACTATTTCATCATTTGTTATTAGTCATTTACCTAAGCTGAAGACCTGTGAGGTCTTTGCCCTGCCAGGGAATAAAGTTGGAAGATGGACTGATTTTGTCATTACAGTAATACCTCACTGCATTGTGACCCCTCCATTGCGACCTCACTAGCTTGCAAGAAATTTTGTCCACAAATCTGCCTCAGTGATTTGTGGAGCTTCCCAGCCGATGCACGTGCAGTGCCTGTGCTTTGCCAAGGGGCAGTGCCAGTGCTCCCTGTGGGGCAGGACTGGCCCAGCTCCGTGGCGAGGGCGTGTGGTGCCTCTTGTTCCCGTGGAGTTTATGATCCTGCAGTGCCGTGCCCCAGTCTCTGCCCCGCTCCTGTGTGTCTCCATGCCCTTCCTGCAGTGAAAGGCTCACACCGCAGTATGCCCTGGGTGGCCACTGAGACCCAGTGCGGCACTGCCAGAAGCCACACCATCCCTGGTTACTCTAAGCCCAGATGGAGGACTGACCCCTGCCGGGCACGTTACTGTTTCCATGGCTACAGGTGAGAAAGACAATGCAGTTTGTGCCTGCGGACTGTGCACTCGGCACACCTGGTGGTGATGTAGCCCCAGCGCAAGTGCCCTAAGAAAGTGGGGCTGGACTGGCTGCGGCCCCAGAGCTTCCCCACCATGGAGGCAGTGCAAGCATGCACGGTGGTAGCAGCCTGGCAGCGGCTGCAGAAGTGGCTGCCTCACCAGAGAGAAGCCCAGGGATCCTCCAGGGAGTCTTCCGAGCCAGAGAGGGCTCAGAAGCCATTCCCTTTGCTCCCCTGTGCTGTGAGAGCCCATGGAGAGGAGCTGAAAAGGCTCCCCAGTGCTCCTGATTGGCTGGGGGTGGAATGGTGGGCATGGCCAGTGTGCATATTAATGGCCTGTGTGTGTTTGCGAATTAGACATCTCACGAGACCTAGGGGGGACCCATTCCTCACAAAGGGTGAGGTATGACTTTATTGAAGTTAGTAATTAGGAGTTCCACCATGAAATTAGTGGTTCTGTGTGTCACAACTCAATGTCTACCCAAAATCAAAATAAATTCAAAATATTTTTTATTATTATTTTTATATTGTTTTTATAGCATGTGAGTTTGTGAGGACACTTACAGTGTTGTATAAGGTAGCTATATAATCTTGTAGAGAAGACAATCCTCCAAAGTTGTGCTCCTATATTCTATTTTTATGGAGGTCCTCAGCTTTCTGTTTAGTGATCCTTTTTTGGTCATGAGCTTCAGATCAGATGGTTGAATGATGAAGTAATTTGAACAGACCCTTGTCCCTCAGTATTCAAACTTCAGTCTGCCAGGAAGAATGTTTGAGGACTGGGGAAAGTATGTCATACTACTCCTTCCTCTCCTTGCCTCATCCATCTTGAGTTTGTGTTCAAATCGAAACATAAACCTCCATATAATGAAGTACCATAAAACCCTAGGGACAAATTCTTTCCAAAATTCAAAGTAACTTCATTTTTATTTCATATTGTCCTGACTCTTACCAGGGATTCATGTGTGCCTTCTAGTTTGCTGCTCCCATAACTGAGTCACATCTGTCATCCATCCTCCTTTTGAAAGCCTGCTTTCTCTAGGTTAGAGGAAGAAGCAGCGTCTTCACCACATAAATGCACAACATTTGGATACTATTACATAACCATTGCCCAACCCCAAATAGAAGACATACATATTTACGGGAGGCTGCTTGAAATCAGATAAGATCAATTTTTTCAGAAGAACTTGAAAGCTTATGTGATTCAGTTTAGTTTTAGCTTGATTGTGAATGAAGCATGAATGAAATATTTTTCCATTTCCCTGCTGATGTAGTAATCATGTTTCAAATGCTACAGATGAAAGAGATTTGGTTGCATTGACAGGCAACAGAACATCTAGATGTTATCCCAATGAAAGTTTAGATCAATATGGTTTCTCCATTCAGCTTATCAAATGAATTCTCTTGTGTATTCAGATCAGAAGTTTATCAAGATAGTTCTTCCAGTCAGCATAGATAAATTACAATTCTGCAGTGAAGTAGGAATGTTTTGTTCTGAAAGAAAGCTGCTGTCCTAAATTTTATTGCCCTACATACTGTGACTTTAGATTTAAATGTTAATCTTGACCACAGATTTCTGTTGATTTTAGTAAAGTCATATTGGTTGTTGGAGTTGCTGTTCAACGTGGGTGAATGGAATCTTCAATTCAGACACTAAAACACATCAGGAGCAAGAGCTTTCCTTCTTGTAGAATGACACTGCACTTTAGACTAACTGGAATGAGGAAATAAGTAATGAAGGATTAATGTTGGTTCTTATTCCTAAAGGGTGAGGAGAGAATTTTGCATGGCAGAAAAAAGAATGTTGTACATGTTACTTTTTCTTTCTTTAATAGTTTTCCCCCTTTTTTCACACACATTCAAGCACCCAATCTAACAAATCACCTGGGAACTACTTAGAACTCTTAAATGTTTCTGTGGGAAGGATTGGATACCAGTTAGGATACCAGTTAGCCTGCTGAAATTAGCAATTCCACAGCTTTTGAAGAAGGTACCTTATGATTTGAGCTGAAAGATGTATTCAGGGTTGGAGTTTCTAGTGACAACAATGGATTGCCTTCAGAACTCACACATTTGTGGAGTAACCGGTTCACTACCAAGCTATAATCCAGTTAAAACCTTTAAGTTAACCTGAATATACAGGACAGCAAATTTGTAATCACTCTTTAGAAGTAATAGTCTTTGCAGTATGCTTTATATACTATTTCAGTTGAGATGAGTTCACGAAGAATATCAAACATTCTGACTGTAGTATGACACATAACACCATACCAGAAGGATCATAGATTTTGAATTTTATCTTCACTGCTTAACATTCTACTCTGTTTCATTTTTAACTTCATCAAAGGCCTCTGTGCTTTTGTCTCGTTCAGTTAGAAGTATGTGATGTGATTAGGAATCTTCCAAATGCAGAGATGCCACTTTTAAGACACTGAACATATTTGCAGATTCATCTAGAAATTATCACATTTACCATTAGGTTATTGCAGTAAGATCTAAGCAGTTGTACTACAGGTAAGAATTTCCAAAGGAGAGAATCTGTGTTGTGTTACTTCACACTTTACAGCTGGAGTGTCTTTTATTTCAATAGACTCGTATATACTTAAAAGTAATTAGGTTATTAAAAGGGTTTTAGTTTGAAATACAGACATTGTGTTTTTAAAAAGTTGGGTTTCAGTTTTTTCACAGTGATGTAACAGATATTGAACTAACAGTGACTGATCAATGTTAACTTTTATAGTTTTGCATCGCCAAACAGTAGTCCAGGTTGCTGTCTTTCTCCAAACAACAGTTAAATATCATAAAATTTTTAAAAACCATTTATGCATGTATATTGAGGGATCAATTATATATAATTTTGTGTTTGAGTTGTATAAGGCACTTTGGTAACAGAGTTCAATAGTGATCTTTTTATAAGCATTAGCAAAATGCTTATAAACTTTTCTTATCTGTGTATTATGTATTTCCTAATGAATAGGTAGGTGTAAGTCTAATGCTTAAAGGGATTAAGATTGCAAATGAAGGGTAGTAGAATCCAAAGGCAGAAAATTTAGAAGTGTTTACTGTTCAGAATTGGTATGGGTAGAAGTGTTCCCTTTGCAAATACCCTGTGCAACATTTCCTTGTATTTCATTTCGCAATTAACTTCTGTTGCATACGAAACTGTGAAACACAGATAGCTTGACTTTATTACTTTTGATTCATAGCTGACAATGAGGTCTAATTAGCTCATGCTAAGTGTGTTTTGTGCTCCAGAAATCACACATTTGGGAGTCTTAGTGGAATGAAATACTTTTAATGGAATTTGGTGGACATTTAAATAGCTTTTGCTTAAGTTAACTACAGTGATTAACTGTCACCTGTGTGATAGTTAATTACTGTACTTCCATAATGATTTTCACAATTCTCCATTTGTTATCAGTAAGCTGAGTAAGTTACAGCAGGTTGATGATTTGTTGAAAATTACCTAGCAAGCTAATGAAAATACAGAAAGAGTTAACATCCCTCTCCTAAATCCCACTGAAGGGTAGTAGTTGGGTTGAGACACTTACCTCAATCCTTTGCAAAGCACAATAAAGTTATGTTCCTCGGCAAGTGATATCCTCTCCATCCTGATAAGGCTAAGTTGCTAAATGCTTCTTCTCTTTACTCACTTTGAATAGAAGAGAGATACTGATCATCCTGTTCAATATTTATGTGTTTGGTCAGTAAGACAGATTGCTGTCATTATCACAGTGCCTTGCAATTAAATGCAGCAATGTGTTTTCCATTTTTACTGTATCACCCTTGGTCTTTTCACACATGTTATTTCTGTAAATTCCCGACAGCCTTTCCTCCATTTTCCTGTCTTTGTCGCTAGGCCACTAGCAAAAATTCATCAGGACCTAGACCTAGACCAGTAGCCTGGTATCTGGATCAGGTGTCCTCTGTTGTCTGTCCATATAGCTTCTTCTGTTGTCTAACCATCAAAAGTATTGTGTGCAGGAATGTTGCAGGAGAGCTTACTTCTGGAGAGAGTTTTGCGTATTTACTTATTAGGTAGAAGCTTGGACCTAAATATAAGCAGCAGACAGAGACTCAGTTCAGAGACGTAGCAATCCCTGGCATATGTATCTGAAGGAATATGTTTGTAGTTGTGGCTTTATTGAATCACACTAGTTTATGCTAATCCATTTTTGCTTACAAGTTGTAATAGATGCGAAGTCTGTCATGTTGCTATTCCCAACCAAGATGCAGCAGTTTTAATTAAACCACGAATTTAATGTGTCATAGCTCTGGAAATCAGAAATCCAATGTTTGCCAAGTCATATTAGACTTACAAGGAGCTTCTGTTTTTAAAAACTATGTAATATCCTGTCATTTAAAATCTGTTATCCATTAAAAGATAATCTGCTACAGTATTTTCAGCAATTGTAGGAAATTGTTATTATCTAAAGTGGATTATTAAAATTTCAGCTGTCTATGTAATAGTGGGGTTTGTATACAGTTAGGTATAGATTTATTCTCAGAGTTAATTATTCAATTTTTTGGGAGTGACTTGACATAAAATAGGAAAGGAATCATTATAATTTGTTTTCTCAGCACTATATTAGAAGTTCAGCATGGATTAAAAATACATAAAAAAACTGAGTCCTAAAATTTTTTGAGAAATTATATTGTTTGAAAGTTTTGGTTAGGATTAAATTTTATTTGCATAGTTGTATTAACAGCAGCCGTGTAATTCTACATAATTATGAACATTAGCTGTCACAGATCTGTTAGTTATACTCTGACTTCATGACAGTAGCCTTTTATTTAAAAGTGTGCTTTGTGTTTTGTTATAATTTGTACTGTTGCAGCATAAATACATTTTAAAGAGATAGTACATTAATTAACTAGCATATTCAACTCTGTAAAACTTTTATCTCTTTTAGAAAATTGAAAATGGAAGATTTGCAAAACTCAGATATATTGCACATGCTATGGTCAACAGTACAGATCTTTTAATGGTAACAAAAAGGTAAACAGTTTTAATTCTCAATAATATGTATTTCAAATCATCATCTAGTGATAATTGCTGATCGGTAACTGGTGCCATCATATATGTAGATAAAATAGTTGGGAAAGCATGCCTGATGTGCTGTTAATTCTCTTCAACAGTGGCGTTGTAGAGCAGAAGAGCACTGAGTGCTCTCTCTTATTTAAGAAGGGAAGTGAAATGTTGGGTTTATAATTTCTTTACTGGAGAGGGATTTGTTATAAACCTGGCTTGGGTGANCACTTCAGCCATTCAGGCAAGTAAACAGAATGAGAAGAAGAGTGATAAGAAACCACTTCAGCAATCAGAGCCCACAGGGTGACAATAATTCATCTTATGGTTGTCAGAAAATTCAGGTGAAATCTCTAGGCAAAATATATACCTGAGACTTATTGTTTTTTAACTCAAAAATGAATGAAAAGATGCTTTAAAGTACTCTCTTTCCTGTCAGACGATGCCAAACTGATACCTTACCTTTTTATTTGTCACTGTTCAGATGACTACTCACTGCAATCAGAGTTTATCTAGCATTTTCTCTGTGTATCTAACGTTTTTGCTGTGATTTTGCCTTTGAAAAGGAAATTCCTAAAACTTTCTTTCCCTGGTAGAATTGCAAAGGACAGAAGGAGAAAGTTTACCACCACTCTACTGAGAGTACTTAGAGAGGCACTTCCTGAAAGAAAACCCTAAATTCTTGCTGAAATATGTGCTCTTTACTGAGATCTATGGATGAAAACTGTATTTTGCAAATAACTCTGTGTATTTTGCATTCTGAAGCCTATGTCGCTGTTTTCAGTACCTAAGACTGCTACTTCCAAGTCAGTATTGGTGTAATGTCCACTCAAATAATTACTTAAAATTACTGTCTGAACCATCATAGATGTCTTAATAATAAATAATTTCTGAAACTGTGAAGAAACTTTATTTTAATACTGAATTAATGTTTTGGTTTGGGTTTTTTTTTAGGAACGAGTTAAGTCAGTGTTCCATGCCAAAGAATTTGGAAAAATTATTAATTTTAGAAGTCCAGAAGATGCTAAGGTAAAAGCAACATACTATTAAAATTATACTGTGCTAAGTTTGGCTTAAAGGTGAAACAAATATTCTTAACTTGAACCTAAAATATGTATTTAAAATTTAGTATTTCTACATATCCATTAAAGAGATGGAAACAGCAATGACCTGTTCAGTACTGAATTTCAAAAATACTGAATTCCAACACCAAACTTGTACTTACATAAATCTTTAGAAGTGTAACTGTCTATCAGAGTAATTTGATGATGTCAAAGTAATTACTCATGTAATAGTACTGCTAACAGAAACAATCTAGGATGTGAATTTCAATAACACACTTTAATAGAACAAAAATATTTGTAAATTGCGTCAAGGCTTATTTCATGGGCTGGGAAGGGGCAGAGTGTTACTGATCTGTTCCTCAAAATACAGTTTGGGTTGAAAAATGAAGAAAATTATTTTAAAAAACCCCAAATTGTTAATTTGCAATACCATGTATTGCTGCTATTATTTATACACATTTTCTATATGATCTGTTCATTTTGACTATAACAGTGTAGAAATGTTACAGGTCAGCTACCAGAATTATGAAGTAGCTGAGTTGTGAAAATTTTGCTTGTTTTTACAAGTGTAGCTAATAATTTTCACAAAAAAATTAGTCTTGTCTATATTCCAGTGGGGTGTGGTTCCCTGGGATCATGGTTTGAAACAACCTGTGAAAGTTGCATCCTCTCATTAGCTTTTGCATTTTCTCATCAGTTTAAGTTGCCTTTGTCTTCATGAGGGTAGTTTCTAACCACAGCTGAGTGGTAACAGTTGACTTACCTCAAAAACCTAGGGGGCTCATGCTGAATTTGACTTCCCTGTCATCTTTGGAGGTACTCAGATTCTCTTTTTTTTGGTCGGTTGTTTTTTTTGGTTTTTGCTGTGGTGGAACAGGAGCAGGCAGGGTTGAGATCCACTAGTCTTTGTGGGAAGGGGATCCTATCTGTGCCGTAGCTGAATCAGGAGCAATTTCAAAAGTGAAATTAGCACATCATCTTATGTCTGCTGTAAGTCTTAATCAAGGAAAAGAAAGCTGAAGAAGTAGAGTACACTTTTGTCATAAACGGCATGAGCCAATTAAATTTAATTGGTTTATTGAAAATATTAAAATTAATATTTTCAAAAATATTGAGACAATACAGCAAGGTTTAAAGCGCTGGGAGCCTGGTATCCAATGCCCAGAACTCAGTTTGGCTGGGGTTGGCTTGGCCTTTTTACCCTCTAGTGTTCTATCTTGATTGGTGAATGTT
>WEKX01010921.1:2405-19992 GCA_013390025.1 Pitta sordida
AGAATGAACATAAAGCATTTTGGTTCCATGGTGCCTGTGAAACCCCTCACCTGCTGATCCCCAAAGCAGCATCAGCATCAGATGGAGTCTCCCAGGAGCAGGTGATCCCCTGTGTCTTTGAGCAGGTGCAGGCACTGAGTTTAGCTGCACAACTGGATTAGTCCCTAGGATTTCTGACGTCTAAGCTTCTCCTTTCACTGCTGCCAAATAATGAACTGAATAGCCCAAATTAATGAAGAATTCTGGTTTTAATATGATTCTGCAAAAATGAATTCTGGTGGTAGGTGCCTATCAAATGCCTTCTCTGACTTTGACTGCATCATTCTTCTCGCAGTCATGACCAGCAATAGGACATGAGGAAATGGAATGAAGCTACGTCAGGGGAAGTTCAGATTGGACATTAGGAAAAAGTTCTTTATAGAGAGGGTGGTGCCTTCCTGGGTCAGGTTCCCCAGGGAAGTGGTCGTGGCACCAACCTGTCAAGTGTTCAGTGAGTGCCTGGACAAGGCTCTTAGTCATATGCTTTATTTTTAGGTAGTCCTGTGAGGAGCAGGGAATTAGATTTCATGACACTTATAGTTCTCCTCCAACTTCAGATATGCTATGATTTTGTGATTTCACCGCTGACAGTTCACCTCTGGGGTAGGTGGCATGTGTTTTTAGAGAACAATATATAGGACAAGCATGATCATCTTGTAAAGATGGACATTATTGTAAAATGCAGCTGGCTTTTCCTTCCCTCTTCTCCAAGACACAACAAAATGTTTTATCAAAGGGACAAAAGACTAGTGCTCCAAGGAGATGCAACCCTCTCTCCTGTGGCTTTTCCTGATGAGAATTCCTAAGAAGAAGGAGGCCTTTTAAATAATCCTAATTTTCAGAAGTCTGACTGCAGTTTGAATAGCCAAGCAACTTGGGGAAGTTGTGGGCGAGGTCACAGCCAACATGGCTTCACTGAGGGCGAATCACCACCCATAATATGGGGGCCTTCTGCAATGAGATTACAGCGGTGGTGGGTGAGAGAAGAGCAACTGACATCATCTCACTGGATTTGGATTTGTGCTAAATGTCTGTCACTGTCTTGCGCAGCATCTTTGTCTCTAAAATGTAGAGGCATGGATTTGACAGATGGACCACTCAAGGGATTGTGTGGATGGTCACACTCAAAGGTATGTGGTCAACAGCTTGATGTCAAAGTGGAGAGCTGTTGCGAGTGTTGTGTGGCATTCCTCAGGTGTCAGTGTTGGGACTGGCACATATTTATTGGCAACATGGCCAGTGAGATTGAGTGTACCCTGAGCAATTTTGCCAATGACACCAAGCTCTGTGGTGCACTTGACACACTGGAGGGAGGCTTGAGAAATGGGCCCATGTGAAGCTCATGAAGTTCAACAAGGCCGAGTCCCGCACCTGGGTTGAGGTAATCCCCAAAACATGTAAGGTGTCCCTGCCCATGGCAGTGGGGTTAGAACTAGATGATCTTCGAGGTCACTTCCAACCTAAAGTGTGTCACTTCCAACCTAAAGCGTTCTATGACTCTCTGACAACAGAAAAGGATCCTTTTTCTTTGCTACAATAAATATGATCATATTGATGAGTAAGAAGCATCAGGAGAGTTCCCAAAAGACGGTTTCAGTTGGTACAAGAATGTAGCTTATGTGTAAAGGTGTAATGGGATTGCAGCACTACAGAGAAGTGGAACAAATTCTTGTTCCAAGTTGGTGACTCTGACCTTCCAGGTTAGATGGAGCAGCTAGTGAAAAACATGCCAAATAGTGCAATTAGTCTTTTCTGATAAGAGGGGAGTAATTGTTTCTGAGGTCAAAAGGTGTTAAAATGAAAGGGAGAAAACAAGTTTAAAATGGATAAACCCCAAGGATTTTGGCAGACCATAATTAGTTGCAAGATCTCTGCCCCTTGTAACCTGCCGTGCTGTACTATTGTGTTCAAAATATTCTGTAGGTGCTTAATAAATAACTGCTAATGTGGGAACCTGGAAGCTGCAGGCCTGCCAGGTCTTTGTTTGCTCAGTACTTTCTCTTCAATAGGTTATGTCCACCTGTGACCCACCTGGCTTTGTTCCTCTCTTTTGATCTTACATGTAAATAGTCAAGTTCATAAAATCATGGAATGGTTTATGACCTTAAAGACCATCTAGTCCCAACATCCCCTGCCATGGGCAAGGACACCTTCCACTAGACCAGGTTGCTCAAAACCCCATCCAACCTTTCCTTGAACAATTCCAGGGATGGATGGGACACCCACAGCTTCTCTGGGCAACCTGTTCCAGTGCATCACCATGTTCCCATGGAAGAATTTCTTCCTCATCTCTAATGTAAACCTGCCATCTTTCAGTCTGAAGGCATTTCCCCTTGGCAGATCACTACATGCCCATATAAAATATCCCTTTCTAGCTCTCTTGTAGCCCCTTTAGGTACTGGAAGGTTCAGTTAGGTCGCCCTGCACCCTTCTCTGCTCCAGACTGAACAACCCCAACTCTCTCAGCCTGTCTTCAAAGATTAACTCTAGCTGTTGGATCATCTTCATGGCCCTCCTCTGGGCTCACTCCAACAGGCTGATACCCTTCTTATGCTGAGAGCCTCAGAGCTGAGCACAAACTTGATAAAAAATACATTGTTGAGACAGAAGCTTTTGATTATCTGCAGGAATTGGCAAGTCTAGTTGTTCACTTCTCAAATATGACTATTCCATATGATGAATCTCATCAGAGAAAACTCATGTGCCTGGTTATGGTTCCTCTAAGATCTATAGTACCCTTTGTATCATTCTTCACTTAAGAGTTCACCCTTGATTTTGTAACTGAGAGGCTAATTTATTTTTTTCCTGAAACAAACTTGCACTACATTAAAAAAGGAGGAAAAGGAACCAATTTTGCATTTTTCTGTTGCTGAAGGTGGTTGCCTGAAATCTACCCCTTCATATTGGAAATTGATTTTAGATCCTTGGATTTTGTACAGTTGTTATTTATCCACACAAGGCATACACCCCGAGGAAATGTTGCTTCCTTAAACAGCAGATTGAATCAAATGTTTTTGCTGACATATTTTTCCCTGTGACAACTGACACTGCAGTTGCCACAATTTCAGTGGTTTAACACAGAGACATTTGAAGAGGAGAGAAGTGCTTCTACGGAAGTAATGTGAGAATGCTGTTGCTGGGAATGAAGATAAGCACTTACTATTCTCATAGTGCCTATGTTGTAATATTTCTACTGAAGAGGAAAATAATCTAGAGATCCTTTGTGGGAGATGGTGGAGTCAGGTTTGGCCATATTTTTAAGGGGAAAATACTGTGATGCCTGGGTGTATACTCTTATCCCAGATGTAAACATGAAAGGAGATTTATCTCAGGATATTCATTGGATTGGAGAATCTCCGCTGTCTATGTTAGGAGATAATTTCTAGTCCCATTAAAATTGATGCAAGTTGTCTGTGGTGTGTGTACTTAGTGCCTGAAATATGGAGTTGTGTGCGGAAGTATGGAGTGTTCCCGTGTTATCTCTGGTCAAACTCTACACCCTATAGAGGACAGTCTCACTGGTGCCAAATCCTTGCTTCAGCAACCTGAGATCTACTGCAGTGTAATTCATGTCCAAACCCAAGGAATTTCCTCTCTGCTCCCTTTGCCTTCTAGGCATGGTGACCTGTTTTTGCATTCTTCTGTTGTCTCATTCGTCTCCAAAACATGTTTATCCCCTCCTCTCTTTTTTAACCAGCCTTATAGTAATATTCAAAAACAAGAAGTGGCTGCTGTTGTTTAATGAGGATCCAGGCACACTTTTCAGAACTGAAGGTAGTTATCAAGACACATGGAAATTGATGTCAATCTTAAAAATGAAAACAAACATGAGTACAGATGCTTTCTTTCAAGAACAGAATTTATGATAATTTTTAAATCCACCTGTGGGCATCCATTAGAACAAGTCATTCTTAGTTCTGTGTGTGTTTTCTAAATTTTGGTGTGAAATATATGTTAAGATTTGATGCACTTTAGCAAATCTTCAGTGAAAAACAGCTGCTGCCCACTGATTCTTACCTGCAGTGCCAGCTTTGTAGGGGTGGATGCTTGATTTTATTATCCTGGTGTCTTCCAAAGATGCTAATTATCCCTGTCCCTGCCCTTAACTTCAGCTGCATGACAGCACAGATATCTGACTTCCCTCTTGCCTTTTCTTGTGCAACAAGGCCAAATAGATCAAATTGCTTTTCTTGTTATTTCTGCTATTCCTAAGGTAGATACAGGATATGAGGGCTTCTTCCTCTGATACCTTTCATCCTTGTTTTTTGAGGGGAAAACAGTTTTTTCTACTTACTCTAGCACATGTTGGGCTGGACTCCTGACCTTGTTCTCCTGAGAACAGGTTTGATTCCTGCAGGAATCAGGAGTACTGAGGTGGATGGGGTGATCCAGACCTCTCTCTTTGTGCACAGGAGGACAGGCAGGATGTCCCAACATCTGCTGATGGGAGAAGCTGACTGCACAAACCCTCATCCTCAGAGGCTTTTATGTTCATCAGCTAAAGGGGGAGAAGATCTAGTGCTCATGGGAGACAAACCACTGACACTAAAGATGTTCTTTACTAGATTCACTTTTCATCTGAGGAACTGGCTGTTTTTTTAAGAAATGAACGTTTTGCTTTCCTGGTGAGATTTTGTGCAAGAGCAGGCAGAACCTAGGGAAAATTTCTCCCCCCCAATCCTACTCGAGAGCCTGTGCCCAGACCCGTGAGACTTGTGCAAGCCTGGTGCCTTTGTCCTTGGAGACACTCTGTGTAAGTTGTGTCCCTCCAGTTAACTCATATCAGGATCATACAAACTTGGGTGTTTCAATGAGGTTGAAAACACTGTGATTTAAGTGGCTCATGCAAAGCTTCATGAAAGTTTGTTATAGCACACACATGGCAAAATAAAAAGGAGATGATAAGATAGCTGAAAAGTCAAAGTTCAAAACAAATGTTGAAGTTTGTTCATAATAATGTACTGCTGCGTTGGTGCATGAGATTACACAGAATTAAAGTCAAATGTTTAGAGTTTCTTCCCTTTAAAGTGATATAGTTGCAGATGACCAGCAGCTGGAGAGCTTTTTCATGCCACACTGGGGGAACATGGGTTTAGTTTCATGCTTTGGATAGCATAGCAAGCTGGGTCTGTCTCCTTTAGAAACCATTGCCTTCTCCTGCTAGACAATAACATGGCTCAGGTAAGGTTATGAGAAGAAAAAATAGTCCATTGGGTGTTTGCAGATTTACCTTTAAAAAGCAGGCAGAGAAAGCTGACGCTTGGTTTTTCTTCATTGCAGCTAACAGAGTGGAAGGTGGGAAGATTGTAGAGTCTTTCATCTAGTTGTAGATGTCTTTTCATCTAGTTGCAATGAAAGCAAAGATGAACTCTGAAAAAGAAAGGGACTGACCTGACTGAGAGAAATGTAGAGAAAAACTCTCCAAAGCAAAAGATGCAGATGTAGTAGTTGATGTTGCAAAGTGCCATGAAATTCAGGTCATGACGACTCAGCAAAGATGGGCAGCTAGGCTGGGCTGAAGGCTTATGGCTCTGTTCCACAGATGAACAGTTGAGGGTTTGAATCTGAAACTGAATGTGGATAAAGCTTTTCCAGCTCTTTTTTGGCGAAAATGCACACTTTGATACTCTGTTGTGGCAGAATTGTTTTGGTGTGGATGGGTTGGCAGCGTGGTGTCCACTTGCTGGTTCAGGTTATGAAGTCTTAAACTGGAATTCTACTTTGTCCCATTCTGGATTTCTTGCATGAAAAACTATTCTTGCAGTTATACAGAGTTGGTTTTAGATCTCGATTGTCCACATCATAGGCAAATATTTTAGGCATTTAGCTACAGATCATGAAAGATTGGTCTGTCTTTAAGGAAACAAATGTATTTCCATGAAATATGCTATCCTACTGGTGTTGTAGTGGTCACAGTCTAGGGATATAAATGAGACAGTGTTTGAAGGGAGAGGGAATGAATTTTATTGATTTATAATTTGCAAAACCAGGCAAGATTATGGTTACACAGCCCTTTGCAGACTTAAACTTCCATTTAAGAAATGTAAGTTTCAAACAAAAAAATTGAGAAAATATCAAAGCCACGCAGGAGAAAGATAATTCTCTGAAGTAAAACTTCTGCTTTTTTTTTTTTTTTTCATTTACGTATAAATTGTTAGCAGTGGTGTAAACACTCAGACTAGTTTCCCATTAAATTTGCACATGGGAGGGAAGGAAAGGGTGGGGGGCAAAGCAGGTTTCAAGGAAATAAGACTGATAAATATTTAGGGAGAGAGATTACTGAAATTTTTTTTCAGACAGAAATTTGTATCAAAAAGCTCGTCCTTTATTCTTACTGTAAGAATTTCTAATAAAAAAACCATTCCTGCCAACCTTACCTCCACAAATTGTCTTTGCTTCATGAGACAGCACTTTTTGAAGCCATTTCATGCGAACTGCATTTCATGTATTTAACACTCTTCTGCCCAGCCATCACATCTTGATTGCTGTTTGGGAAGAGGCTGTTTCTTATAAAGTGACATTAAAATAGAAGTAACAGATAAGACTCTTTTTGACATCCGTTGCAAATCATTTGAGATCAAAGTTACTTTCTGGTTTTAATTGGGGACTGGAAATATATGAACCATATTTCAAAAATCAGGAAAAATTCATTTTACATGGTTCAGATTTTCACAAGAGCTTGTATCTGTTCTGATTATTCCAAAAAGGAGGACCAGCTGGATGCTATTTATGTAGAAAATTTGCCTTTCTCTTTAAATTCTCACATAGATGTGGAATATTTGAATTATTTGAAAACTTGCGTTTGTTTTTTCAGTGCTAAAGGATGTGGAAAACGTGATTCTAAACTTGTTTATGTGTATTTCCTAGTGGAGGGAGCGGAAATTTTGATACTAACATTGTAGAAGCTGCTATTTCTTACATGTATGATTTTTCAATGCATCATGTTGGATCAAGTTGAAGGAAAATAAATAAAACTAATAGATTAAGACATCTTGCACAGGAACACACTGAAACTGGCAGTCTGCAATATCTCCTGTGTGCTTTCTACACCATCAGTAAGATGTATCAGTACGTGTTAACAATTGACAGAGCAATGTAAGTAGGTGATGGTGGTCAAAGCACATAGACAAGAGGGACAAAGTCAAGAAAAAATTCACTCATAACCCAGAAGGAAGCTGTTAGAGCAAATGAAAGGCATTCTGCTCGTGACCCTGTCACCAAAGAAAGAAGTTCTTGCCTAGAGCCTGTGCCTTAGGTTACACACTACAGTACTGCTTGGGCATAAATAAATGCATGTCCCAGTTGAGCCAGATAATTGCACCATCACTATGTCTTTTAAAAATAGACAATACAGCCCAGGCTTCACCATGCTTTAAAGCAAGTAAGGCAGTCTGTTGAGTCAAATGTGGGTGTGCTGTATGGTGCAGCTGAACTGGTCCTGTTGTGGTATTGGGACATTTCTGTTGCAAGAGAAACAGCAAAGGATTCATGAATTATAGGTACTAGTAATAAAAAGAATGGGGAAAAACCCACCACCACCTCTGGGAAAGGATCACTCTCAAATCTTGAGGATGATACTTCAAAGACTGTACTGGCTTGTTAGGCAAGATTATTAGTGCTAATAGGAGGTAATGCATTCATGTCAGTAGCTCCCTTATAGTAATTTTTAGCTACTCCATATAACTAATGGTATTTTCAAAGCTCAGTAGACAGCACAAGCTCATTAAACAAAGTTAGGCATTTATTTAAACTACTTATAAAGTGCAGTGTGAAAAGAAGAAGAAAGAAAATGTGATATTACAGAAGAAGGTGAAAATGAAGTACCCGCAGGGTGCAGCTCATGTAAGGTATCTAGGTAATTTGACATTAAACCAATGACTGATTTTTTTGTGGAAAGTCCTGACATCACTGACCAAGATGTAACAATACTCTAGTTTTGAAGGTGAAAGTAAGAGGAAATCAATTCTGAAATATGATGTGATTTCCTAGCACTGAGACTTAGGAAGCAGAGGGGTTGTTTGGAGGGGATACACTGCACTTGGCATGGCCTCAACTCCAACTGCAGTTCTGCTCCTTTCAGGTACAATTTTCTTTCCTGAGAAAATCACATCTGTGCCTGCAACTACACAATCATTGGGTGTGGGAGTGAGCTCAGTCCCTGCAGCTTCCCACTTCCTTCTGAGCTCCAGCCACACTTGTATGGCTCTGGGTCTGTGTCAGGATAACCTCGTTTGCCAAGTACTGGGGATTTCAGCTGGCTGCTCTTGTGTGTGTGGGTGAGGGGAAAACAAGGGGTCAGATAGGGATTCATTTTCCCTGTTGATGCACAGTTTGGCTCCTGAGGTCTGGAACATGTTTTGCTTTGCTTTTTCGGTTTATTCTGTCTGAAGTGGGTCTGCCTGGTCAGGCGATGCTGAGGATGTCAACCCCAGCTCGGAGCTCAGGCAGGAGCCTGCCACACACACAGGGATTGTCACCTCTAGGGTCTCACCAAGCTCAGAGAGCCCACTATGAGGTTACTTCTTGGGGCTTTCCCCCATCACATTCCCCAGTATGTGTTGTGATCCAAGTGCAGCACTCAGCTGGTTGTGCTTCACCAAATTAAAGTTTCTGGTGCTTTCTCAGGATCTCTGATGTTTAAAAATCTTTATAGTCAGATTCCATGCTTGTAAATTACACGTGTTTAAATTAAAACAGCTAATCTATAAAATCACTCAGGTCTTTTAGTTGTTCCTCAGTATTTTAAAAGCATAATATAGTGCCTTTTGGTGGGTGCCATGAATAGAAACTTAGATTTTAAGAATGCATATTGAGACATACATCCTGATTTATTTTGAGTCCATCTGGGAGAGGAGCTATTGAGAAAATCCAATGCAAGGGAAGCAAAACCCTGCCACTGCAGTGCTACAGTGAAAAAATACACACCTTACTACAGCTTTGCATTTGTGGTTTAAGATGATGATGATGAGCAGAAATCATATTTCCAGGGCTTTCTGTCTTCAGCAGATTACTTAAACCTAGATTCCTTCAGATGTCTGAGCTCAGCCATGGAAGCATTAAGTAAAAAAGTCAGAACTTGCTCATTGAAACCATTATTAAACTTTAAAGAAGGCAATGAACCAAGGATTAGATGTAGCTGGGTGTGGAAAATAGCTGTGGAAACAGGTGTTGCTTGTCAGTTTGAGTCTTACTTCAGTGTTTAAGCAAGCTGAGGCAAGCAGGGGCAGAGTTTATGAGCAAGTGGGGAGGTACAAGTGCACTGAATTGCTGGAATCGCAGTCTCTCACACAGTTCTTGTTGCAACCCTCCAAAATGTGCATCACTGGAAGCCATTCACACAGGAACATGGGCTGGAGGAGTCATTTGGGGTTTTTGTAGTTGATATTCAGTGTGCAGACTCTAGCCTTCAGTCTGAAATCTCTATAAATTTGAGAGAGGATCAAATCTGACAGTGGTGTTTGTGCCAGAGAGCTGAGGATTTGTCTTTAATCGTGGGATTTAGTGCAGATGCTACCAGACATGGTGCATGTGTGCCCGTGGACGTGGGATGCTGTGTCCCAGACTCCAAGTACTGCAGCAGGGTACCTGCTAGGGGCTTTGCCCACTCCACCCTGAGGACAGGGAGCTCCATTTGAACAAATACGAAATTCAACAAGGGAAAGTGCTGAATTCTGCACCTGGGATGGAGCAACTCTGTATATTTATACACACTGGTGAATGAGAAACTGGAAACCGGTGCCATGGAAAGGAGCCCAGCAGTCCTGGTCGATTGGAAGTTGAATATGAGTAAGCAGTGCCCTGGCAGCCAGGAGGGCCAACTGTGTCCGTGCCAGTTGAGGGAGGTGATTGTCCCATTCTGCTCCACACTGGTGTGGCCCCACATTGAGTATTATGGCAATTTTGGTCACTACAATATAAAAAATATATTCAGCTATTAGAGAGCATCCAAAGGAGGGCCATGGTGAAGGGCCTTGAGGGGAAGCTGTATGAGTAGTGACTGAGGTCACTTTGTCTGTTCAGCCTGGAGAGGGAGAAGCAGGCACTGATCTCTTCTCTGTGGTGGCCAGTGACAGAACATGAAGTTGGGTCAGGGGAGGTTTAAGTTGGATATTAGAAAAAGGCTCTTCATTCAGAGGGTAACTGGGCACTGGAACAGGCTCCCCAGGGAAGTGGTCACAGCACCAAGCCTGGCAGAGTTCAAGAAGTGGTTGGACAATACTCATGGCGTGACTCATGGGGATGGTCCTGTGCAAGGCCAGGGGTTGGACCCGATAATCCTTGTGGGTCTCTTCCAACTCAGCATATTCTCTGATTCTGTGGACTTAGGGGTGCACAGCAGTAATGTAATCACAGCTTTGTGGGAACAGGGGGTAAGTCTTGTCACATAACTGGTGAGAAGCTGGGCTGTAACCAGTCTCAGACAGCAGACTGCAGGCTGCTTTTGCTGTAGTGCATCCCCCATGCCATGCGTGTGTCTGCTCCAATCTTCTGTGCACGCACCTCCTTCAGAGGTTTCCCCACTGTCTCACTCCCTTCAGTGTGGCAATATCCAGCCAGTAGCCCACATCAGTGGGGTGCTCTGGCCTCCTGCAGGTGGCAGGAACTCCCCCTCTTTACCTTACATAAGGTGCTGGGGCAAGGACAGGAACAATCCCATGGCTTTTCCCAGGGAGAATTACTATTTGACAATGATTGACATTAGCGGAGATGTTTTCATCCATAAATGTGAAAGAAATGGGAGGCTATTTGCCAGTGTTAAAGGCAGAGAAACTGAGGTACAGGATGCCCTAAATCCTGAGAGTTGAACTGATGAGTGAGATCCTGGCCCTGCTCTGTGGGTCTCTCTTGTCCAAGGATGCTTTCCCTCTGAAACATGATTCTATGTGTGTATATATACATACACATACTTAAATATCTATATATTTGTGTGTATTTCTACATAATTCTGTAAATGAAAGCCATTTTCAGATTAAAATGAAAGCATTTGTATTCTGTGAGCACTTTTCCTTGAACTTTCCCTGGTGGGGTTGTGAGAATAGAGGATGGAGACAATGACAGTTTGTTTTGATTTCTTGCCCAAGTTACTGTTCAGTGATTCAAGTGTGCCTTCAAGACAGGAATTATTCATGTTTGCCCATTAGATTTGGCAAAAGGCTGCAGGTTTGTTTACACTACTGCAATTCAAATCTATTTGTCTGCTACACTTAATGGCAGAATGTGTGGGCTTTTAGATATCTATATACAGAGAGACAGATCTATTTGTATATACTGTAGTCATATTTAGGCAGAAAGCAAGGAATTATTTGTTTCATTAATACAATAGGCAACAGAAAAAGGGAGCATGGTGGTACACTTGCAGTGTCAGGTCCAAAAATACAAATCCCAGAGAAACAGACATGGGAATATGACTAAGAAGAACTACTCAAAGAAAAGCACATGAAAATTAATGTCAGCTGTTTTAAAGGTAAATATCAGATAAATGCTGTCTTTGTAATGATAATAATATATATAATAGTTAATACAGTAGTATCACTCTTTTGATGAGGAGCCCAGAAATCCCAGAACACTTCAAAGATGTTAACTGAGACTCAGCATTTTTGCAGAATTGTTGTAATTATTCCTAGTTTGCTGTTAGTAGGAAAAATGAGGTTAAATGACATGTCAAAGGTCAGATTCCAGTTTAGATGTAGAGCTGGGAATAGGGATAATGACTCAGACTCTGAACCCACAGTCTTAACTCAAATGTTTGAAACAGAGAGGAAGACCTTGCCTTGCTGGGAATTCAGATTTGAGATCACTCTTCAGAAACCTGGTTGTCTTCTACGTTTGTCTTTTTTTCTACAGTGCAAATGAGCTGCGCTTTCAAACCATGAGAGGATACGTAGTGCTGTGAATGCAGTTGTGCAGATATCTGTGATGGACTTCATGTCTCTGAACTCTGAATGTCTACATCTGTCCTGGTCCCTATAGGCTCCTTGTATAATCAATGGAGAGAAAAAACTGCTGCTAATGTGATTCATCTGACCTGTTTTAGCCACCTACTTTAGGAGCAAATGAAGCATGCTCTAGAAACAGTTTCATTTCTTCTAAGGGAGTCCAAATGAAGCACCGACACTAAGAGGTTGTCTTGACTGGGTGAGGCGAAGCACAGCTCAGAAGAGTGTAGGCAGCTCTAATATGCCATCTGGCTCAAATTGTGGTTTACAGTTTACCTTTTTTATAGTGGCGTTTTTCATGTGGCACTTTCATTTATCTTTTTAACTTCAGCTTTTGGCCCTTGTGTATTAATGTCCGTTAGATTTAACTCATCTTGGAGTGCAAACATGGGAATGACCCAGGTACTGTCTCATTCACTTGGCTGAGACCACAGCTTCGAATTTGGTTTATTGCTTCAATGCATCTTTATTTCGAGAAGTGGAGTAAATAAGCTCCTTTACAAAACATGGTGTTAGTGAGGAGAGAACTTGGCTCCTGATTGGGGTATAAGCAGAAAAGTAGAGAATGTCTTCAGTGTTGCTTGGATGTTTCCCACAGCTGATTGCACCTTTTCCAACAAGATCACCTACTGCCCTCTTGTAGGGAACATCTAGTGGTTCTGTTCATTGTTACTCTGATTCTTACTACATCCCCTGCGATGTTCTTGTTCTTTCAGTTTACTTTAAATTCTCCTTGAAATATATTTCTAATGCAATGCCTGTGATACTTACACAGGCATCTGAAAACCACTTTTACAAGAGTACCCAAACCACTACTGCATTGGTATTCTCAGGTTAGTTTATCCTGATATTGCCCCTGTGTATTCATACAGACTATTTATAAAAGTATGTTTTATAAATATGTTAATGTTATGTTAACATTCTCTGTATGTTAAGTTGTATGATGTGCCTTGTGGTTTGCTGGCATTTTTTTTTGTGTTCTGGCTTTATTATGTACTTGTAATAACACCTAAACACCAGAAATGTCTCTATTGAGGCTTCATGAAGCTTTCTATGGGAATGATGTATATAAAAGTCCAAAGAGCTACCTGTTCCTGGGTAGCAAAACCTATTGAAATGAGGAAGACTCTGAGAATAGCTTCCTTCATGATCTACCCATTGGGATACTGGAGAAGTCATGGAGAGATTTGCAGGGAATTTCAAAAGGTTCCTGTAAACAGGATCAGTAAACAGCTGAAACACAAACGTGGATATGTCAAAGTATATCTGAGCTTCTCCTGGTCTGTCCCTTGCATTGCCAGTCTGTAACGGTTGTTGGGCATTACTGTCTTATGCTTTGGATCTATTAGTTAATGAAGCTGGGAATGCTGACAATTTCCTGAAACCACTTGTTTTTCTGAAGTGTTTTGCTTTAAATGTTGTCCTAGACCTAGTTTCACTGGTGCAGTAGTTTGCAAACACTAAAAAGGAAATTCCCTTCAAGAAAATAATCCCTGTCCTCCTATTTACATCATCTTGTCAAAGTCTCAGATCGTTGTGTTTTGTGTAGAGTAGCTGGGGATTTTCTCCGTGCAGTACTACTTTACACCTGCAGCAGGTCTGGCTTACAATTCATTAACCAGTGAAACACCAGGGAATAATGAAAGCAAAAAGCCTAATCTGTCCTTACGAAGGTTCTATGAACCTTAGGCATGGTTCATACTTTCTGAAAACTTTGGCAGATGGGCCCACTACATCCAGTTTAAATTTTAAATTCTTTGTCACAAGGGTAACTGGTAACTTTTTGTTCTAAAAGCTGAGCTCTGGGACAAGAAATCCCATATCCGTTCTTACACCTGACTAAGCTTTTGCATCTCACTGCTCTGAGTGAGACTGCTGTGCCCTGAAAAGTGCATGTGAACATCCTGAGCCAGTAGATACACCAGCCAAGCTTATGTTGAACTAATGACTACAGTTATCTGTGTGTCCCAGGAGCTGATCTCTTCTTCCCCTGCTCTTGCCAGCTGCAGTGACTGAATTTATGTGTTTCCTGAGGCATGCTTCCAAATGTCTTAGCAAGTATTAAGCAGATGAATATGTAAATAATTTTAAGTGTTCCTCTGGTAACATCTTATCACAGGTATAAGGTGGTGGTTGCTGTCCCTTTAGTAGGAGTGGCTCGGTTTTTATTTTTTTGTTTAATTTAGAAATGAATTGATAATTCTATTCTTGGCAACTATGGCACATGAGATAATGAACTTCATAGTGAAATTTGACTGTAATAAAACAGAGAATTCTATTTGACTTAGTTTTAAAGGAGGCAGTTGTTTAAAGCAGCTGGTTGAGTACACAGATGTTCTGGTTGAGGGCAATCCAATATTGAAATCGCATAATGTGGCAACAAACTCTCATTTCAAAATGAATGGCTGACAAAAGAAATATTTAGTTAAGTCCCCTACCCTTAATTATAGTGGCAGATATTTTCCTTCTGGAAGCATGTGTTCAAAAGGTCCTGAACAACCAAGCCTTCTTTCTGGCAGAAAATGCTGTGTTGCAGTTCCTTAAGAAAGAAAAGATGCATTCACTGGCTTTCTGGACTCGATTCCCCTCTACAAGATTGCTGTTTAAGTCTGCAAGTGAAATGGTGGTGACTGTGCAAAGAGGCTTCATTCGTCTGCAGACATT
Organism: Pitta sordida; assembly: GCA_013390025.1. Classification (NCBI taxonomy): domain Eukaryota; kingdom Metazoa; phylum Chordata; class Aves; order Passeriformes; family Pittidae; genus Pitta; species Pitta sordida. The sequence continues at coordinate 17,045 of WEKX01010921.1, forward strand.
GTGAAGTCATATAAGAAAACAAAGTTGAAGGTAATGTACTTGTGTCAGGGTCCTACTGCTCTGCGGGGACCAGTAGAGTTGAACTTTTAAGCTGGGACGGAGACCAGCTGCTTCAGTGAGTTTCCTTTTGGAGACAGCTTTTGATCATAATATTTTACTCATCTTCATGAGTACCTGCCTAGTGAAGCATGGAAATGCTGGGCTTTCTCTCCTTGCTGTAGTAGAGGAGGTCAACTTATGCAATTTCCTTGCACTTCATTTCTTGAATTTGCACAGCTGCCCTCTTGGGACTGCAAAGTCTCTGGCCCTAGGGCCTGCCAGCTTTGGAAGCTTCTAAATGTCAAGTTTAATCTCAATTTTCATTTTTAAAAATACCAAGTTCCATGACTTTCTGCTTTCAGAGAAAATGTACCTATTCCCAGTCAAATGTTGGTGCTACAATGTTTCTGGGTATAAGGTGGGAGAGAGAATGAGATTTGACTATTCCATATTCCTCTAACAATAAAATGAGGCATAGTGCTTTCAATTACACCAATTGACTCAGTTAAATACTAACTTCCTTCTATCATAATGCCCCTACTGTATACATTCCTGTTCTCTTCTGCAGCCTCTGGCATCACAAGCTCTTTATAGCCTGCCCTGGACATTCAAACGCTAGGGCAGTTCTGTATTGCCTGATTCCCGAGGTGAGAGCTCCTCACAGAAGACACCCAGGAGCCTGTGGGGAAAGGGAAGACTAGGGACACCTGAGTAGCTGATCCTGTGGGAGTAGAGAACAGAGAGCAATTGTGGGTATTTGCCCATTCCCTCTTCTGGCTTCCCAATTTGAAGACATGACTGGAATAAAGCCCCGGGAGTCTAGCCAGAAACAGAAAGCAGATAGGTAAGTGGCATAAAAAGTTTAGTCTAGGACTGAAAGTGGGAAACCACCCTGTCCTCTTTCAATGCTTCCCCTGTGTTAGCCTCCAAGACTTCCTTCCTTGGTACAGATAAGTTTTCATACCTCCCTGAGCCCCTCCAGCTGTCAGTTCACCACTTTAGCCCCAGGCCTGTAATTTCTGACTGGTTTTCCTGCTTGTCACCTATCTAGTGCCAGTAAGACCTTCTAAGCTGTCAGTGGGAATGTAGTTGCCTGTGTATCAGTGGACTGTTGTCCGAAGGTCCCTGGCAGCATGGGGAGCAGGGACTATGAAGCTCATCTGGGCAGATAGCAGTCAACTAAGCTGAACCTACTGTCTGCATTGCCATGATTGCACGATAAATTTTAACTGAGTTGTATGGACAAAACTTGAAGTTACCCTTCTTGTTTGCAGGAGAGGCGCAGTGTTTGTCCTTCTGCCATCCTTGTCAGAGAAACAATTTGTCTTTCCTATACCGATGTGCGTCAGCTGGTGCTGTTCTGATTAACTGCTCACATTTTCTAGAATGCATCATCACAGAGAGCCTGGTGCCTCTCAGAGTGTTGTAACCTTGCTGCCTGCTTGCTTGGTCTTGGAGGTGCTGATAAGAAGAGCCTTGTTCTAGCAGCATTGTAATCTTGGCCCAGCCTTTAGAGTGCATGAGGCATGTATGGCATGTAGGAGTTCTCTGAGCTGGAAGGATGAAGGAAGAAAGCACTGAGCTCCGCAGCTTCACTGTTTAGTGGAGAACACTCATAACACCAAGGTTATGGGTTCAATTCCTGTATGGGCATTCACTTAAGAGCTGGACTAGATGATCCTTGAGGGTACCTTCCAACTCAGAATATTCTGTGATTCTGTGACTCCCGCCCCTGTTATAGAGATCCAAAGTCAGGATAATTTTCAGAAAGAAGATAGTGGGATATGGTGGGTGGATTGCGAGCAGGGCCTGCGAAGACTAGAATTTCTTCCTGGGCTTGTGCTAACAGTGGAGTGACTTTGGGCAAAACAGGTTCACGGTCTGCAAAATGGGGATTGTGAGATTCCTGGTGTGAAAACCTACCAAGGTTGTGACACTTTTGGAAACAGCTTCTACTTAAGATCCTTTGGATTGCCTCTCCTGGACAAAGTTACCTGTATATTTCTATGTCACACTGTTTTATAATGTGACTTCCCATCAAATCTCATCTGTGACAGGAAGTAAGGGTATACAGAATTTAACACATTTGTTCACATTTAACTTACCTTTCCAGGAAAATATTTAGAAGTACCTTCTCCAGAGAAGAGGTTTTCTATTACTAGATGTCTTGAAAAGGAATATGCTACCTTGGGGCAAGTGCAGTGTCTTCTTATTGCTTATAACATGGTTACTTTAAATCTTCTGCCTTTATTGTGAAAATGATCATCCGTGTTGAGGATCCCTCCATTAGTGTGTCAGGGAAGCTGTTAGTAGAGAAGTAGATGAGTCATGTGAAGCCTTGTGTCTCCTAGTGCATGTTTGCAAACCTAATTTTAGTCAGTCTACTCTATCCTACTCTGCCAAAATTAGATAACATTGTTACAGCTGTGCAAGTGTTTAAATCAAAAAAAAATTTCCTGAGAAATGTAATTAGGAAAAGTGATTCCCTCTAGTTGTATTTAGCTGTATTCAGTCATGGATCACAACTACATGTTTTGTTTTGGGTTTTTTGTACAAGGTACAAGGTACCTAAATTTTGGGTTTCTAGATTGCTCTCAGACTCACTGGCTTCAGCAGGCTTTGTGCTGCATCCATGACTGTACACATGTATCTGACATTTTGTGTGCGTCAGGAGAAACTCTCAGAGCGTGGATTGGATAGGAGCATTCTGTGTTGGGTTAGGAACTGGTTGGATGGACGAGCACAGAGAGTGTTGGTGAATGGTGCCACATCCAGCTGGCAGCCAGTCACTAGTGGAGTCCCACAGGGATCAGTGCTTGACCTGGTACTGTTTAATATCTTTATTGATGACATGGACAGGGGAATTGAGTCCACCATTAGCAAGTTTGCAGATGATACCATTTGCTGGG
>WEKX01010921.1:20253-161231 GCA_013390025.1 Pitta sordida
CTTGGGAGTTGGACTAGATGATCCTGTGGGTCCCTTCCAACTCGGAATATCCTGTGATCTTGTAATTTAAAAGAGATTGTTACTACTGCTATGCTCTGCTTGCAAATCTCATGAGGCACAGCAGCAATTTAAAGATTTCTTGACTTGCCAGCAAATTGTCCGTTTTACTGTTAATTTTTGAGATTTCACACTGCATCTCTTAGATTTCTGTTTGAGCACCTCTTACTACAGAATCTTGTCCTTTTGCCCTTGGGAAGTAGGAGATCTGATCCTATTAATCTTACGCTCCAGCTGATCAGTTGCCCTTCTTGAACTAGGTGCTAGATGAAGTGAGTTGGACTCAAATAAGGACATGAACTCCAGTTCAACACAGAAGTTGTGTGCATACTTCAATTCAAAGCATGAGCTTCAAAGCTTTTTGATAGCTTTGGACTGGAGGACAAGCCCTATGGGGAGCAACTACGGGAACTGGGGTTGTTCANAGCTAATTTACGAAGTTACTTTTCTTTTGGACTATTTTGTTAACTTGGAGTCCTGCTCCATGAATCTGGTCTGAATATGATGCAGCCCCAAAGACTGGTTCATGAAGCTCGCTAATGCTGGTGTTCAATGGTAGAGGCTGGGTAAGCACACATGTTTATCCAGATAGTTGGTGGTACATATTTTGTATTTCCTTTCAGAGGTGTGCATCTGCTACAGTCCAACACTGTGAGTAAACAAACACCATGGAGAGGTTTTTTGCTGTGGTAGGTGAGAGAGAAGGGGGACTGGGAAACAGACAGAGGTGTTAATAAGATCACAAATTGAGGTGAGTATGGATTGGGACAGGAGCAGAACCTGATATGAAACATCAAGGAACCACATCTGAAAAGGAAGAAAGAAATTGATAGTCTTTACAAATTGGCTATTAAGTACTACATTTGATGCCACTGCAATAGGCTTTTTGTATTAGTTACTTCTGATTAGATTTGTGAGATGTACTAGATGACAACAGTCTATTTAAACATCTATTCATATTCTTGCTCTAATGTGTGTTACAGTCCTATGTGTATTATATTTGGCTTTGTGAAGACACACAGCCTCTGTTCTTTCTTCTTGGAATTCTTGGTCTGATTTCCAAGCAATGGCACCTTGTTCTTGGGATCTCCTTGGCTTTTTATCTAAAAAGTACCAGACTTGCAGTCTCTGAACTTGTTGGAGGAATGAACTTAAGGCAGAAACTTCTTTGCACAGTGAGACTTCTTGCTCATTCCCTTTCCTCCCAAACACATCATCTGCCTGTCAGGATGGGTTATCTTAGAACAAGGCGTACGGTGTACTGCCTGCATGTGGAAAAGGTAGATAACTCCAGACTGTGGCAAGTGAATGCAGTGGTTAAAGAGAACAAACAAGACTGGCCTGTCCCCTTGTGTGCAGCCTGCATGGGGAATGAGTGACTCATACTTTGGACACCCGTTTCACACTTCTCTGCAGCTGTGCTGCATCTCACACGCCTACAGGGCTGTGTTGCAGGGCTTCTTGCAGCTGATCTGGGACCAGTCATGTAGCATGTCTGGACTGTTGGGCTGTGGAGCAGGAAAAATGCTGGGATATGGAAAATCTCCTAAAAATCACTTAGCAAGGTCTTAAGGTCAAAGAGCACTGTCTTGGCTCACAGTCAGGAGCGAATGTGGGATCCTGTCCTTGGGGGTAAAAGGAGCTGGGGAGGGGAGGTTAAAGTATCTCCATCTTGGCCTTATTGATCCTTCAAACCTGTCCTCTCTTATCCTCTGGGTTTTTCCCTTTCCTTCTGCTGCCAGCACCATGCTACATGCTGAGGAAGGGCAGAGCTCTTGCTTCCATTGCACCTGTTTTTTGGGTAAACAGATTCACTGCAGTTGACATCAGTCCACAAGCCCTACAATCTGTTGAAGTTCCATTTAAATAAACAAAGCATATTTTCAGTTGTATGCAATGTTTGGCCATGGTAGCAGAGAGCTCTAGCAGGTGTCTTTAAGGCCTCTAGAAATGAGACAACAATCCCCAAGCAGAATATGCAGTGGGCTGCTGTTTAGCTGATGGAAGCTGGCCAGCCTCCTCTGGATTTGACCCAAGACAACTAGATTAACACAAAAACAAAAGCCACCTCTTGTTTTCTTTCTAACAAGCAATATCCCCTTCTTTTCAGTTTCTCAGCAATCTGTTCTGCCCCCTCATGCTTATCTTTCCCCAGTTCTCTTTTCCGGATCTTCTCCCTCTTGCCACAGGGAGCAGTCCTACAATCACACCAATCACTTGGCTGGAGTAACCCAAGAAGAGTTCTGCCTTCTTGCCGCTTAGATAGGAAGCAAATGCTGCCTTTGGTTTTGGAGAAGGCTGGTGGAAAACTTGCAGGAGGCAGGCAGTGTTCTGTACCACGTGCATAGCAGATCTGTGCTGGCACCAGCAAGTTGTATAGCAAAAGTGTTGTGATGGCACTTCTGGAATTATCCTGGGGTGCTGGGCTGCATGTGAACTTAGGAAGAGCTTGAGAGGCACAAGACCCTGGAGCAGCAGCACAGTAGCAGGTCTCGTTCCTGGACTGCATATGCTAGCTGGGTATTTGCCTTCCAGTGGTGAGAGTGTGTCCTGGTTTAGGTTTTTTGCTGCTCTGGCAGCAAGGGAGTTAACAGCTCAGCTCTTGCCTGGGCCTCAGTCACTGCCAGTGTTTCAAGGTTGCAGAGATAGGAATGCCTCTGTGAATAAACATATTTGGGAGAGAAGAAAAAAANTATGAGATCTATTGTAAGAGAAGGAGGGGTGGGGGGAAAAGATTGCCTTTTAAATGATGCTTCTCACATAAGTTCTGATCTTGTTAATAAATAAATCCTTTATATTCTTTACTTGTAGTTTGCCTTGCTTTTTTGCTTGTGACCAGTTTTATTTTTCCAGTTTTTTTTTCCTCCAGGAGAGGTTGTGGGTGAGTCTCTGGCATCCAGCCAGGGTGAAACCACGACAGAATGAAACTCCATCTGCAAGTCCTAATAAAGGACCCCTTAGAGTTATTTCAATTTCAGGCACTAGTGGTGCCTGAGCAATCTTGCACATCCACCAAGTATATTGCTGTGTAAAGAGTGTCTTGTGAGCCTTCTTGGACAGGAGGATATCACTGTCTAGTGTGGACTAAGTTAAGAAATAAAAAGAAAAATTATTTATTCTTAGGATTTATTGTAATTGGATAAAAAAAATGAGTGGACAGTTAAAGATGACATTTAAATGTGAAACAAACAGAGAAGGTAATGGAGTTAAGTGGAGATTAAAATTGATCTTAAATAGTGTATTTGTAATTATTTGTATATATCCTGATGTCTCTCTCAGCAGGCTTGGTTAAAATGAGGACTTTAAGCAAACGACACCATCTTTTATTTTAAAAGGGATTTGAAATACGAAACACAGCAGGAATAACAGGTATTGGAAAAACTGAAGGCCAAGAAAGCCATTATTAGATTATTTTCTGCCTTCAGTGGAGCTGATTACTAGATCATTATTCTGAAGACTCTTTGAAAAGGGTAGATGTGAGAGATTTCTCCTTGAAGTCTTGCTATGGATGTAGAGATACTTCTATAGCTACATGTCATTGCATGGCTGAGCAGCTTCAGAGATAGAAGGTTCCACTTGATTAGAAGCAGCATCAGGTGGAAAATCATAAATTAAATCGAAAATCAGTACCTTTGTTAATTGTAATTATGGAAATTTAATAAATATATATATCTCAGTCTGAACCAAGAGAGAAAGCTATTACCAAACATGTGCTATTATTAAAACTAAGTCATATGAAAGTTCACCTGTGGTGGAAAATCAGAAGGCTGCCTAGTAGAAGGATTTAGGGGTTGGGTTCTATGATAAGCTGCAAACAGTTTATATATTAACTGTATTTTATATTTTTTTAGTCTGAGAGCTTTTGTCAGGGTGTGCCACAGCTCATTGCTTGGCTGAATGAAGGTTTTTCTTTGCTTGTTTTGTATCTTTAAAATAGAATTGTTGAAATGTACTTTAATTTAAGAATATTGTAGTCAGTGCTTCACGCTGGTTCTTGAAGTTACAAAGGATGTCTGCTTACAGAAAAGGTGGAAGTCAGAAAGTAGTTCGCGTTTAAGTGTTAAACCACGATACCCTCTTCCTGCAGAAGTATGGAAAGGCCTGCATTCATTCCTGTTAGTTCTCCTGCATCAACTGAGTAACATAAATTCAAAATTTGGAGATTGAATAAAATGAACATAAAGTTTGGGGGCTTGCTTTCTCTCCCCCTCCATGTTCTAATTATAAATAGAATTATGAATAAAAATGTAATCTGCCAGTGCTAAAGCTGTGGAGGAGACCGAGCTTAAAGTCTGTCAGCTCAGTATTATGGCAGATGATATATTTATGTTTTAATATTTTTGAAGTTAATATTTAGATGGAATTTAGGCAGTTATGTAAGCTTATTCTTGTGTGCTATGAATTAAAATTCAAATTTCCATCACTACACAGTATGGCACATGAAAACCAGAAAGAAATCTATGATATGCAAAATGTATTTCATTTTTTCCTAAAGTTAATGTAAAAAATAAAATTCTGAATGAAAGCATGGTTAATCTGTGTAATTGCTTAGTGTGCTTCGATACTGAATAATATATTCTCCTGATCACTTAAGGAAGTACCAAATTTCGTCTAACCACTAAGAGTTTCCTCTCTTAAAACAGCTTAAAAAAGCACAAATGCAAACCAAAATTGAGGTAGTACAAGAAACCCTGTTTTAATTATTATTAGTGATTTAAATCATTGTGAATATCAGTGATACAGACCTGTGTAATTACTACTTTTACAAGAACAACCTGCAGGCCCATTTGGAAATGAATGTGGGCTTGGAAGGAGCCTGGGCAGTGGGGAGGGAGGTGGTACCCCAGGCTATAGCATCCACTCCAGCTCACTGCACCCCTGCACAAATTTCTCTTTTCCAGAGGAGAGAGTTGGCCAGGACTNGGTGAGTTGGACTAGATGATCCTTGTGGGTCCCTTCCAACTCATAATTTTCTGTGATTCTGTGATTCTGTGACAGGGATCTGCAGCACAGACCTAAGAAAGCTTCTACAGTGTTTGTGAAATCATGCTCTTCAGTCCCCCTGTGAAAGTAGCCTTTGCTTTTATTAGGAACATGTTAAAGTATCCCAAAATGGAACATAATACTTAGTTGCTAGTTTAATTTAAATTAAAGGTTTGCTATAACCAAAAATGTGGGTTTTAATTTGATTCATCGACAATAGTTTAATTTTTCTCTTTCCTGTAAGAGAAATAAATCACCATTATGTGCTGATTTCTCTTTATGCTTGTTTATTGTAGTGTGATTGTTTGTTCTGCTTTCAAGTGTCATTAATCCCCAAGAAGTAAATCAGAGTTTCTGAATAAGCTTTTCTTTGTAAGGTTTGACTGGGGTTTAATCCTCAGCATGAGTAAAAAAGGCTTTTCTTTTTATGGAGGAGCCTTGTTAGGAATTACAACATGCAGATGGTAAAAGTTCAGGCATGGTGGTTATCTCCTGTTAGTACTTGTATTTTTCTTTTTCTCTTCTCCTTCTGCCACATGTAGCTGTCTAGGGGTTGGGGTGAGGTTTCCAATGTACATACTGGTTTGATTGAAAAGTGTGAGCAGAGGAGTGTGAGCAGGAGTGTGTGCTGTTATCTGGTCTGGAGCTCTCACCTGGTTCCAGCTTTGCCACTCACCTGCACAGTTCCTTTGGGTGAGTTTTCTGGTGTCACCAACTGGAAATAACCACATGAAGCATTTAGTGTTGGGTGGTGTAGTCTCGTGTCTCAGCGCAATGGAAAGTTTTGGCCTTCTGTGCAGGAAGACTCACTTCAGAGCTGACAGCAAGACAGAAGAGACTCATTAAAACAAAGCAAAACAAAAATCAACCCTCAGTAATAGCAGTGTGCCAAGAACTGCCACGTAACACATTTTCTCCCATGCTTCTTTACCTGCTTTTCCCAGGCAAAGACTGTAGTAGACCAGCCAAGAGGCAAATAATTAAAAACATTCCCATACTGCGTCCCTGAGAGGCGTCAACAGTGAGCAGTCCTGTTTGATGGATGGTGGTGCATTTGGGACAGGGGGAAGGATTGTCCTCTTTGTTCCCTTCTCTTGTTTTGGAGAATGCTACTGGAGTGTTGTGGGCTGGTCCCAGTTTAATTTAAACAAAACTGAAAAACTGATACTGTGTGTGGCAGAAATAGTTTGTTTTCACTCTGGTCAGCTCCCAAGGAAAAGCTCCAGAAGGCTGTGAGGCACTTGGAAAGGTCTCATACCCTGAAAGATCCCTGGTGATAGAGTTCTGCTCTATTGGAAAAGTGGGACACTGATGGTATTCCAGACAGCATACATTAAAAAGAGAGAGAACAGAGAGAACAGCATACATTCAGAAACATAAGATTTCACAGAAGAAAATTGATTTTTTTTGGGTAGGATTACGTAAATTTTACCTTCTCAATGGTAAAAATGTCTCATGACTTCTAAAACAACAGTTTTTTGCAGTTTGGGGGCTGGTCTAAACACCTCACGATGATGCTGCACTGCTGTTTTTCTTTCTGGATGTTTTCTTTGTTGCCTTATATTTAAAATTTCTAGTTAAACAAATTCAGCTTGGTGAAAATGATGAATATCCCTTGGCTTGGGTGAATGGCAGAGCCTTTCTGTTGGTTGTTATGTGATTGAGATGCAGGTTCAGACACTGAATTTGGTGTGAATGTGTGTGATGAATGCAAAATAAATGTATGAGATGGGCAAAAGGATCTCTAAGGATTAGAGCTGTGTATATAAAAGACATAGTTGGGGATATCTTGCAAAATCCTCAGAAGTGCCTCAGATGCAGGAGGGATGTCTTTGTTGCTGGATAGAGTTTGCCATTAGAGTTATAAAATAGTTACTTTTTGTATGAGACCACTACAAGGGATAAAAAATTACACATCTACCTCATACTGTCCTGAAATGCATCCTCCAATCTGCAAAAATGAAACAAGAACTGGTGACTTTTCAATATGTTGAATGTTTTATTGTAATATCTACTATGCATAGAATAACCTTGCTGGAAAACTCCAGAAAATGTAAATTGTGTGCTATGAATAGGCAAATGATTCCTAAGCAATAATGTGTGCTGAATAACCTTTGTACCTTAGCAAACTGCCAAATCTGCAGTAAAATCTGGAATCTGAATAATGCACTGGGTTGGATGCTGCACTTGGCTCTGGACATGGAAAGCAAAATCATTCAGCCCTGGATGGGGGACTGTTCTATGGAGGATAACACTGGAGGAGGTTGAACCACAGCATCTCAATGGAATTAGAGGGCAAGCTTTCACTACAAAGCAGTGCTCAGAACAAGCTGATTTGGCCTTCTCTAGTCCCTTCATATTCCTTTCTAAAAGCAAAACAGCCTTTCAGGACTGTTTGTTGAAAGCAGGATGTGCCACTGCTGCCAGGCTTGGGGGAAAAGGCAAACCATCGTGTTACAATAAGCGCATTGCAGCAGTGCCTACCAACACCAAGATGAAAGAGCCCAAACATAACTGTGTGTCTTATCATAACAAGAACCTCTTGAGTGTTTCTTTCTTTCTTGTTTCTATTTTAAGAATTGCAGCAGGATTAACGTATCCTAAGAAGTACCTCATGATTTATCATAAGGACCACTTTCTATCACTCTCGATGTCATAAGAGCTGTTTCAGAATGTATTTTCAGCTGTATCAGCCACAGTGGATATTTTTAAAAATGCTTTCTTATTATGCCATTCTGCTACTGACTCAAAGGAGAGAAGGGCTAAGGCCAGCTTTCAAACTGATGCATACTCTGTCTGCTTCAATGAAATCAATGTTAGTCTCCACCTACTCTGGCCTGAGGTTATCTTTGTGAACTATCTATAAGAAGAATGTCATACCATTACAAGCATTTGAAAAATTATCCTATAAAATCGATGTTCTGTATTCTCTTAAACTTGCATATAGCAAAATAGTCTCAACATTTCATTCCTCTAAAAAAGTTAGTGGCTGGTAATTGTGAGAGAAATACATCTGAAATTATTTTCCCCAGAGACACAGTTTCATCTGTACTATAGCCCACATAATTCTGTTCTTACTACAATGACATTCCAGAGGTTACACCCAAGATAAATTTATCTTGATGTATGCTAGGTTATTTATCCATGGAAATATGGGAGTAGGGGGGTGATCAAAATCTGGCTGCTGCTGTGGCTGTGCACATGCTAGAAAATCTGCTGGCAGCAAATGCGGCACAGGGCAAAAAGTTAGTTGCCCTGATTCTGTCCTTTCTAGAAAGTCAGAGAAACAAAGGCAGCCCTGGATCCCCTGAACCGGCAGTGCCAACCACAAGGCACGTGTGTGTGCTCGGCTGGCTCGTGCAGCTGGACACAGCATGCAGCACTCCCTGCATAGCATCAGCCATCACTCTTCATAATGTCAGTGTCTCACAGAACTGATTCTGCACTGAGATGAACTGTATTTGAATGAAAACACAGCAGTTCGAAATACACCTTTGGTGCTACACTAAAAGTCATCTCCACTATCGCTCTTCTCCCTTTATGTGATCCAGCATTGTGAAAAGCAGCTGCACTGGTACTGTGGCTAGACAGCAGAGAACCATGCTGTGTAGCTATAGGAGCAGAAACATACGTGCGTCCCTCTAATACCCAGGTATTAAATTTCAGAACCGCTCAAGGGTCATATCTTCATCCAGTGAACTGAGAATTGCTGTCCTCTCTTTCTGCTTCCCTCAGCGAATTCTCATTGTGTGTTTTTCACTCCTTTCTCCAGCAATGGTCTATGACCTTGAATTGTACAAACAACACACATCAGATTGATGGTCATGCCACCTGCGGTGGATAGGAGGGGTACCTTAGTGCAGCCACCACCCTCCTCTTGGAGATTACAGCCATCAATTTCCATCTGTGAGCATCTACAACATGATTCTTGGCTATAGGAACATCAGTTGGATCCCAAGGCTGAGCATGTTTTCATTTGGCAGCTATTCCTCCACCCCCAGCATCAATGCTATAAAGACATAAGCAGCAGGTAATTTGCTTTTGCTCTGTAATACATATATGAGCCTTCAATGACATATTTTCCTCTACTATGTTAGATTGGTACCCTGATTGATACCTTTTGAGACTTTACAATTGCCCTATAGCTTTCAACAGCACCGTCAACTCATTGCTGGCTAATCAGAAGCCTTATTGTTCAGGTTAGACATGGTGTCTACCAAGCCTGGAATTTCAGGAAGACAATGAGAAGCAGATCCATTTGCAGGACAGTGGGGTCACAGCCTCAGCTGCTGTAAAGCAACATCCCTTCTTGGCATGGCTGGCTCAGCACATACAAAACTTATTGTCAAACTTTGGAGGCCTCTGAAAACTTGAGCCACATGTTACTGTCACCCTACTTCCCATCCAGCAGCACCAGTGTCTCCTCCTCAGCCCTGTTTCCTAATGACTGCTCAGACAGAGGCCAAACCTTAATAGTGTGAGCCTGTGATTCTGTCAAAGCACTGGCTTCCTCCTGTGGGTTTCTGTAGCATCCTTTACACAGCCCTTCCCATTATAATGGGCACAGTTCCCTTATGAACATTGAAAGTTAGAAGAGCTCAGAGATTTCCCAGTGAAAATCCCCAAAGCTCTGAACACTGATGCTTCATATGACTGGTGTTAGGGGAAATTTGAGATCTGGTCCATGCTCTCCAGAAAAAAANGTGGGTTTCTGTAGCATCCTTTACACAGCCCTTCCCATTATAATGGGCACAGTTCCCTTATGAACATTGAAAGTTAGAAGAGCTCAGAGATTTCCCAGTGAAAATCCCCAAAGCTCTGAACACTGATGCTTCATATGACTGGTGTTAGGGGAAATTTGAGATCTGGTCCATGCTCTCCAGAAAAAAACAAAACAAAACTGGATCTTAAAACCTGGAAGTTGTTTCTTCCTCTGTATTCTCCCCACCCACTTGCCACTCAGCTGCAGATTCAGGGTCTCTGTTCAAGCACATCCAGTAGGAGCTGCTGCTAAGCCAAATGGGAACATTGATTTCTTTCATGGAAGACCTATTGTCAGGGTAAAGAGGAAGGATGAGAATCTTGACAATAGAACACCTTGGATGAAGCAGCTGGGGACTGTGGGCTTGGGGCTAATCGCTTGTGAAGCATCAGACTCCATAGGCTGCGGGTACATCTCTGGTGCAGCCAGTAGATCCTGAAGCTAAATAGCTTTAAGGTGAACCTTGCAAGGGCTTTTGAAACAGTCATTCTCAGGATATTTCTAACAATGCCTGTGATTACTGCAGAGCCATGATTGTAACACTTGGAGGAAGAAGAAAGGCTTAATAAACCCAAATGTGTTTGTTAGCAGTAATTCACAGCAGTGTCTGTGGTTGAGCCTGCCAGTCTGTATGGGTTGCATTTAGCCAAGCCTACAAGCAGGAGCAGTATTGGTTCTGGAGGAACCTACTGCTCCCTTCTATTGTCTAGAGAAATAAATTGCTTTATAGTAGTGCCTGGAAATTGTGTGCCAGTCACATGCTAAACTGATGAAGAGGAAACAGAGTACAGATTTGTTCAATGAATTTGCAAAGCTTTCTCACTCAGATACCAGTCTCTTGGGTCTCCTATTAAAAAAGGGCCTCATTCTTCCCTGTATTCTTCCAGGTGGTGGGTTTTCCCCTCAGGACTGTGTAAAACTCTATCACATTGAGTGCTGTATTGCGTATAACACTTGGTTTGTGTGAGTACTAACAGAAATTTTGGGAAATAGCATTTGTTTCTTTCTACCATAGTATGTTCTAGATNTTGAGGGAGAAGAATCTCCTTCCTTTCTCTGCTTGCCTCCATCTTTTTCCCCAAAGTATTGTAAACCACAAAACTGCTTCTGGTAAGCACTGTCCTGGCACTGGAAATTGCTTTCTGTGGCTACTTGCAATTACTGTGGAGATCAATAGGGAACAGCAGCAGTTGTGCAGTGAAGAGCGAATGACATGAAGTTAACTTTCCCTCCCCAGCTGGGATGTGTAGTGTACTGTGGCCCTATTGCCTTATCTTCTTGATACAAGAGGCATTTCAAGCTTGATTTCTCTTGATTATCAACAAAGAAAGTACAGATTTCACTTTACTGAAGCAACCCAAAACGTTGCTGCTGTTCAGAGGTGTGTCTCCTTGTAACCTACCTTCCAAGCATGTTTGCAGGCTCACAGATCCCTTCAACATTTTAGTTTCACAGGTTCACAGGTTATTCCGAGTTGGAAGGGACCCATAGGATCAACTAATCCAACTCCCAAGCGAACACCCACCCAGGGATCATCTTGTTACCTTTCATATATTATATACATATATACATATATATGGATATCTCTCTCTCACTCTCCATGTGCTGTGTTTGGAGCTGTATGGGAAAGACGGCTGATCTTCATGTACCTTCCCTTAGAGCAACGCTGGCCACATGGGATGCCATGCAAAGGAAAGTGGAACAGTCTTAAAAATGGGGGGAAAAAATCAAATGTCCAGTAATCCCTTGAATATCGTGGGGGGCTGGTTCCAGAAGGATGCCATGGTAAGCAATATCTGCAAAGTAGTGCTAAATATGGTAAATACAGTAAAGCTGAGGGGAAAAAANAGCCTGTGATTCTGTCAAAGCACTGGCTTCCTCCTGTGGGTTTCTGTAGCATCCTTTACACAGCCCTTCCCATTATAATGGGCACAGTTCCCTTATGAACATTGAAAGTTAGAAGAGCTCAGAGATTTCCCAGTGAAAATCCCCAAAGCTCTGAACACTGATGCTTCATATGACTGGTGTTAGGGGAAATTTGAGATCTGGTCCATGCTCTCCAAGAAAAAACAAAACAAAACTGGATCTTAAAACCTGGAAGTTGTTTCTTCCTCTGTATTCTCCCCACCCACTTGCCACTCAGCTGCAGATTCAGGGTCTCTGTTCAAGCACATCCAGTAGGAGCTGCTGCTAAGCCAAATGGGAACATTGATTTCTTTCATGGAAGACCTATTGTCAGGGTAAAGAGGAAGGATGAGAATCTTGACAATAGAACACCTTGGATGAAGCAGCTGGGGACTGTGGACTTGAGCCTAATCGCTTGTGAAGCATCAGACCCCATAGGCTGCGGGTACATCTCTGGTGCAGCCAGTAGATCCTGAAGCTAAATAGCTTTAAGGTGAACCTTGCAAGGGCTTTTGAAACAGTCATTCTCAGGATATTTCTAACAATGCCTGTGATTACTGCAGAGCCATGATTGTAACACTTGGAGGAAGAAGAAAGGCTTAATAAACCCAAATGTGTTTGTTAGCAGTAATTCACAGCAGTGTCTGTGGTTGAGCCTGCCAGTCTGTATGGGTTGCATTTAGCCAAGCCTACAAGCAGGAGCAGTATTGGTTCTGGAGGAACCTACTGCTCCCTTCTATTGTCTAGAGAAATAAATTGCTTTATAGTAGTGCCTGGAAATTGTGTGCCAGTCACATGCTAAACTGATGAAGAGGAAACAGAGTACAGATTTGTTCAATGAATTTGCAAAGCTTTCTCACTCAGATACCAGTCTCTTGGGTCTCCTATTAAAAAAGGGCCTCATTCTTCCCTGTATTCTTCCAGGTGGTGGGTTTTCCCCTCAGGACTGTGTAAAACTCTATCACATTGAGTGCTGTATTGCGTATAACACTTGGTTTGTGTGAGTACTAACAGAAATTTTGGGAAATAGCATTTGTTTCTTTCTACCATAGTATGTTCTAGATGCATGAGGAGCTGCAAATGTTCTAGGATAAATACAGCTTGTGCCTTTGCTTGTGCTGAGCCCACTGTGGCTGTGAGAGATCTGACTGGTGACGTGGGAGATGGGTCTCAGATACCACTGTAACACTGTCAAAATGTCCTAACTGATCTATGCATGATGGCATTACATGGACTGATTCTGTCCTTTCATGGGCTGCTTCCTGGAAATGTTCAGGGAAGATGTTTACACCATCTTAGGTTCTCTCCTGCAATGTTCATCTACAGTCTTCCACCAAAATCTTCTTTCTGTTGGCTCTAAAGTGATTGCTGGTTTTGGGCCCTTCTCCGAAGAATGGTCTCAGCTCTGTTCTTCAGGAGACCTTTCTCTGCAAGCAGACAAGGAACTCCATGGACAGGAGCAGGAGTGGTTTGCATTTCTCAACTCATTCTTCTGGGGTCACTTCTTTCTTGGGGCAGCATCTCCCTTTTAGTGCCAATGTGTCACCTACCTTGGCTCCCTTCTCTTGCCCACCAGTACTAACTGCAAACCATCTGCTGTGGCCTCATGTCTTGTTACTGCTGTGTGTATGCCTGCCCTACACTCTGGTGTTTGTTGTATCTGCTTCTAGAGTCCCAGATTATGCTTAAACAGTCTGATTTTTAGAGCAGAGAGTTTCAGGGAATAGAATGGATTTTGTCCTTGTAAATGAGGAAAAAAGCCTCCTACAAAATCAATGGATTTCTGTCAGTGTAAAACAAATTTGAGGGAGAAGAATCTCCTTCCTTTCTCTGCTTGCCTCCATCTTTTTCCCCAAAGTATTGTAAACCACAAAACTGCTTCTGGTAAGCACTGTCCTGGCACTGGAAATTGCTTTCTGTGGCTACTTGCAATTACTGTGGAGATCAATAGGGAACAGCAGCAGTTGTGCAGTGAAGAGCGAATGACATGAAGTTAACTTTCCCTCCCCAGCTGGGATGTGTAGTGTACTGTGGCCCTATTGCCTTATCTTCTTGATACAAGAGGCATTTCAAGCTTGATTTCTCTTGATTATCAACAAAGAAAGTACAGATTTCACTTTACTGAAGCAACCCAAAACGTTGCTGCTGTTCAGAGGTGTGTCTCCTTGTAACCTACCTTCCAAGCATGTTTGCAGGCTCACAGATCCCTTCAACATTTTAGTTTCACAGGTTCACAGGTTATTCCGAGTTGGAAGGGACCCATAGGATCAACTAATCCAACTCCCAAGCGAACACCCACCCAGGGATCATCTTGTTACCTTTCATATATTATATACATATATACATATATATGGATATCTCTCTCTCACTCTCCATGTGCTGTGTTTGGAGCTGTATGGGAAAGACGGCTGATCTTCATGTACCTTCCCTTAGAGCAACGCTGGCCACATGGGATGCCATGCAAAGGAAAGTGGAACAGTCTTAAAAATGGGGGGAAAAAATCAAATGTCCAGTAATCCCTTGAATATCGTGGGGGGCTGGTTCCAGAAGGATGCCATGGTAAGCAATATCTGCAAAGTAGTGCTAAATATGGTAAATACAGTAAAGCTGAGGGGAAAAAAACTTGTGATGTGTTGAAGTTGCAAATGGTGAACCACGAAGTAGCAAAGGATTACTGTATTAGGAAAGGAACGTGAAACATTTTGTACAATCTGCATATAAACAAAATGCATGCTAGTGTAAAGGTCTTAATTTTTTAAGAAGTCATTGTCAGTAGCAGTTGCATTGCAGTGGTTTTGAAGGCTGAACTGAAGAGCAAGATAAATAACAGTTACATTTTTCCTTTGTGCATTATCATATTTCTCTAATTCAGCTTAATGAGTTAATTATCCACTTAGGAAATTAATTACAAAACAGGCTCTAAAAGCATCCAGAGTGGGGTCTGTCAAGCCAGCATCATGTTTCGGGATATGATAAATGATTCTGAGCCTCTCTCTGAGCTCTGAGTCTGTAGGAGACTTATTTCCTTGAGATACACATGGTGAGAATGGAGAACTTCAGTCTTGGACTACAGGACTACCTGGACTACTTGGACTACCACCTGTCAATCTGTTGTACTTAATGCTCAACTTCCCCTTGGGTAAAAATGGGCTTGAGAACATCAGATACTGGGGAAAATATCTGAGAGGGGCTTGGAGCTCATTGTGCTGCCACACTAAGGACTTGCTGTCATTCTAAGGAATTTGGGTGCTCACAGAGAGGATTTACTGCAGGGATTTTGTTCTGTAAAACATGAAGTGCCCATCTTCGGCAGTGGTGTGGCTCATGTCAAGGGAATGTGATGCAATAGATCAGAGTTAAATTAAAACTCATTCATAAATGAGCAGTGCTATCTGTTTTCATGCTTAGGTGAACTTGACACATATGAATGTATGAACCACTGGTGTATGGTCTCTGGTGATTGTTTTTATTTTAATAGTAAGTGAAAAGCCCAGAGTGCATAAATTGCTTGCGTTTCTTCATGACAAAACCAGATCACGTGCAATCTGAAAAGAAATACTGGAGTCGGCAGAATAAAACTGATTCATGTATTGGCTGTTAATCTTTCCACATTAACACTGACTGAAGTTGGGGTTGGTTTTTTGATGTGGTTTGTTTGTTTGTTTATTGGGGGGTTTTCTGATTTGGGAGTTGTTTCTTATTATCAGTAAAAGCAGTTAAGCATTGAATTGATTATGTGAATATTTAAAGGCTGCATCGTGCATCGCCATGAATGCTGTGATCTTTAGAGGCACTGACAGCTTTCCCTCTGGCTGTTAACATGTCTGCTTTATACAACACAAATGTCAACATCACTACTCCTCTAATTAGAGCAGTAGGTCAGACAGTGTCTTTGTCTGTAGAGGAACCTGAGCCATTAGCCATGTTAAGAAGAAGCCTTTTTGTTAAGTTTGATTTATGTTTTTGAAGTTTGTTTTATCCTGTGGGGACCTACAAATGCTGCTTTTCAAAGTGGGGCATTTTTGCTTTCTGCAGAAAGGGAAATAGATAAAAGAGGTTGTCCCTTGACCTATTCAGCCTCTGCCTGAGGTGCAAAGCAAACCTTTCCCACTAACCCAAATTGCCGCAGGTCAGGCCCGTGTGAAAGGTTGCATTGGTTTAGTTTTATTCAAACACAAGAAATGTGTGTTCCCAGAGACAGTTTAAGTTATAACAGCGCTGTAAGTTGTAGAAGCTTATAAAGGTAGGGAAATACTGTGCTATCCATTGAAACTCTTTTCTGTTAATTGTTTCTAAGCAAAATTGCCATGATCATCCTTGTTTGGGTTCTCTACTGGAGGCACCAGTTTGATTTTGCCTTTTCTGATTTGTTTTTAAGTAGAATTTAACATCATTTCTATAATGATAAATCTTCCATTTATGGCCAAGAAACCAGTGTTGCCCATCTTGAATATCTGAAAGATGTGATTAGTATTTACAGTTCATCCCATTTGTTTTTCTGGCAGTGTCTTTGATTGCTTCTCTTTCAGTGCACCACACAGCTTGCTCAACTGGAATTGCCTTACAGAAATAGATTAAAAATTACTTCAAACTAGATGTTGGGTTTAACATTTTTATTCTAATTCTTTAAAAAATGTTTGGAATTTTGTTTAAATATATTTTTAATAAATTGATTTTATATTTTGTATTTCTGTGATCTTGGTTTTTTGTTGGCTGCATGGTTGATGAGTCTGTAGTGGAAATTTTCAGATTTCAGAGCTGCAGAATTTTTCCTGAGAGTAATAAATAGTCAAATGAGCTAACACAGCATGAACTACTGTATATGCTTTAATTCAGCTAGTTGATTGTTTGGAAGGAGAGTGCCAGCAGTAGACAGGAGGTCACAACCATCTTTCCTACTAAAAGAAAAGTATATTGAAGAACAGTGCCAAGGAAAGATGGACAGTGAATGGTTTGGGTCTGGTTTCTCTGGTTTATGTTCTTGTTAGCATTTGCCATAATCACTTGTGTTTCCTTTCCTGCCCATTTCCCCTTCCCTATAACGACATGTGCCGCCACATGGTGGGTGTGAGTAATTCCTTACAGATTAAATAGTAATTCGCCTGTACACTGCTGCAAACCTGAAGCACGTGGAAAACACAAAAGATAGTACTCTATCATCCGTCCTCTAACCCATCCTGGGGCACTGGGGGGCATCACTTGCTTGTCTGGGGCTGCCTTCTCCAAGGAATTGTCTGCAGTTGGTCCCTGGATTATGGGGTTTGGTATGCTGCCTCCTGCATAGGAGGATAGTGTAGAGAGGTCTGCCTGCTGCCTTCCCACTGCTGCCTCCCAAATGCTCAAATGCTTTGCCTCTCCCAGGGTTTTCTCAGAAAGGAAACCACCTCCCAAACATACGTGCAAGGTGCTGAAAGATATTTTTAACTAGTGGAGGGAAAGCTCATCATATTGAATTGGTTTGTGGAAACCTGAAATGACTGAAGATACTTGCCGTGCTGCAGTGAAAAAACTCTCTTCTCTCTTTTTGTTCTCTCTTTTTGTTGTGCCCCCCAACACGGTGCTGACACGCTGCCTTAGGGGAGCTGAAGCTCGGGATGTTTTCTGTGGGTTGGAGGATCTGTGCTTTACTACCATGGCTCTTGTTTTTTTGCATTTGCTCAGTGACTGTCATTCTACAGAAAATTAAAGCTGTTCATTACCCCAGACTGAAGCTGCATTTGCAGATTTATGTTGCCCTTCTCTGAAGAGACTGTGCAGCTTCTGCCAAATTAGCTGCAGCAGATCTGTGACCTGGAGGCTGCTCTTCAGTAGGCTGGAATTAAACCATCCAACACACATCTAACATAAACACGGCTCCAATAAAGAAGCTCAGACAGAGGGTATTGGTTGCCAAGTCTCCCATGGATTTTAGAGTGGTACCTAAAGTATATTTAGAAATCCCAGTTTTTCCACTATAAAACGAAGGAAACTAAAATAACGGAATGGACCCTAATTTGTTTTCATTACTGCAGAACAGACCTATCGATTCATGACTTTCAATTAGGCTTTCCATTTCTTACATAATACTAAAGCATACTACGTGTTTCTTCTTTTGTTTTTCAGAATAAGAATGTCCTTATATATCCACCATAACATTGCAATTGAAAAAGATGAGATGATTTTGACTGTTGCTTGTGTGTAAAATAAGTCTAATATGGAGATCATGCAGAAATGTACCAGTTTCTTAGTTTGCATAGTAGTTTGGCTCATATGAGTCAGTGCAAGCATGTCCTGGTGGGCTATCCTGACTCTTGATCAAGTGACACTCACTGTGCCTCTGAACAAAGGAGGCACAGAGAGGGTCACGAATGGCTACCAAGTCGGCCAGTAGCTTTTGGAATGAGCTTGGGAGCTCTGCTGTTTTGGAAATGTGAGTCTTCGCAGCTCAGGCTGGAGACACCGTGTTACCCACAGTGGCTGGACCTCGGTTATCTATCTACTGGTAACCCTGCTCAGCAGGAGGCATTCCTCTCTCTCCTCAGCCTGCAGTGCTGGCTCTCACACAGCTCCACACAGTGTCTCTGAAGGCACACTTGACTGCACACTGTGTTATGCTTTATTATAATGAGCTGGGTGCTCATTAAAGCTTCTCGGTTTTAAGCAGAGCCATAATTTTGGCTCGGGAACACTGTAATATTAGTTTGGCACCTGGAAACTAACCTTATCTCAAGCTGGGTTATGTCAAAATGTAAGTGATGGTACTTATTTGTAACAACTGAAGTGGACAATAGAATTGGAAATGTTTTTAAAATGTAAAGACAAAAAAGTGACAGAAAATGTAAGTCTACAATCCCTGCTTCATTTTCTCCAGACACTCAACCATCCTTCTGCTTCGTGGCTCTTTGGGCCATACACAGGGACTATGCACTTATACTTTGGCTTCAGAAAGCTCCCATTCTGGCAGGACAAACTCATTTCCCAGAGACCTCCCAGGGTTTCCATCATACTCCCTTTTCCTTTTGTAGGTTTATGTTGACCCAGCATCAGCTAGCAAAGCAAGTGTGGTACTGATGTGGGAAGGAATCGTGAGAACCAGAGACAGTTTACTGAGCGTGGATGTGCATGCTGCTGAGTGAGCAGTATTCTGTGTCCCAGAAAGGTTCTATTAAAAACTGCAGTACCTTGAGACTCCAAAACCAGAGCTGGACACGGAGCATGGCCCCATTTGTGAGCACAGCAGTGTGCATGGAAGGTCTAGCAGTACCTGCGTCAGGCATTGCACAGACCAAGAGAGTCTTCATGGAAAGCAAGACATAGAAAACCTCATTTATCAACGTGTTTTATTCTTATTATAATTTTTAAAATGGTATGAACCTAACTCTTAAGTGGCAGTGGAATTGAGAGACCAAGAGCAATGAGGCTGTGCTGGCACACCAATTCATACCTGTTGCTTTATTCTATTTTCTCTTTTATTTTATTCTGGAGCAGGCAGGAGGAGTCCTGAAGAGCAAAATGCCTCTATACAGGAGAGGTATGGGGAGGGATGGAAAACCAGGCAAATGATAGGGTCCATTAGGTATGTAGAACCAACCTGGAAGCTGGAAACTGTGCAGGCTACTGCACCATCAGAGTGAGATAGGAAAGTTTCGTTTTCACACATCACGCATTTCAGAGAAGCATTACCCAAAACCATGGTCTGATTTCCATCTGCGGTTGTATTATCAAGTACCATTGTCTGGGTGCTAGAAGACAGCCTAATCAGAAAGAGATAAGACAGGCAAGAAAGGCAGAAATATTGAAGAGAAAAGGTTAATGGAAAAAAATGCAGAAAGTTCTTTGGAAAATGGTTCTTTGAAACTTACACTCCCTAACCCAGTTTCAGTGCCCTTCATGGGAACACAAGCTGGATTTGATTGGGGCTTTCAGAGATCGGTGTTTTATCCCATAAGCTGTAACTGCCTAAACTGAGCATGCAGCCTGAGAGACAACTGAGAGCTCTGCCTGGTTTGTATTCTGTTTGCACTTTGGGGAGTTGGTTTCAGCAGACCAAATAACGCTGTAATGTTGCTCAGCTGATAACACACCAATTATAAAGTTCAGTGTGTGAGATCTTGCTGTGAGCTGGCTGAAGGGTTCTATATCAGTTTAGATTTCGGTAATCTCTTCAGGGTGTAGTGAGAAGTTGGTGCGGATGTACGGCAAGACATCTGAGGTTATGGCAATTAAATCTTTCAAAAGTCTTATGTTGGTTTTGTGGTTTTTTTAGTTAACAATATAATCATAATTATATGATTTGAATGCTGATTTCCATATTCTTGGTGGGGATGAGAAGTAATGGTTGCTGCACTCAAAAGAGGAAATTGCCTTTTAATCCTGGCTGTGGCTGTTAGCATTACTGCGGAAGCTGGACTGCTGTAATACTGGCCAAGTAGAAGATGCACTGCAGGTGCTATGTTGCTCCTTGTTAGAAATCCTCCAGCACCTCACCTCAGTCCTGAATTTGTCATCCTGGAAAATGGTGGAGCTGTAGAAGGTTCTGAAAGCCATTAGCAGGAGAGACAAGCTGAGTTATTTCTGAAACTTTCCCTGTTCTCTGTATCCTTTTTTTTTACCTGTCCTTTCTGTAATTTGTTGACTTGGGAGTGGGATTTGGTTCTCTTTTAAATTTTTTTTCCAAAGCATTGTATCAGTTATGCAAAAGCACTGGTTTAAATATTTCAGAGGTTTTGGTTCAAAACCAAGGTGCTGCTATGAAAAGAACATCTTGAGACAGAGACTGTTAAACACTCCCAGTCTATGTAGTGGGTTATGGGCTAAACTTTCATGTTAAGCTTTGAGTGGAAGGGTTATCTTTTGACAAGTCTGTCTGAAGTGCTGACAAAAACTCTACATGTTTTAGGTAGTAAAAAAATACCAGACAACTAGAAAGTTATACTTTAGGAAAAAATCTGTAATTGTCATTATGAAGGAGAGGGCAAGATGGGGAATACAAGACCCTTTGGAGACCCTTGTTCTAGTGACCCTGGCTCATCTGCAGGAAATGTGGAAGAATCTTTGTCAACTCTGACTTGTGAAAGTTGTCACAGAATGTGTTCTGCGTGTTGTAGACATAAGTAATTTCATGGCAGCCTGTGATGTGACTTGCGAGACTGATGATGATGATCCTTCATACTGGTCCCAGTGCATCCTTTGTGACTGATTTCCAGCATTTTTGTACCTTCACGTTTTTATCTTACAGGAGATTGCTTTCATAAGGTTTAATGAAATCAGCAATAGGCTACATGTAGCCAGAATGCCTAAATTTATTGCCTAACCTGATTTTAATAGAAGTTTAGTCCTGAATACCATTACATATCAACATCAGTAGTTAAATGATACTGTATTTGGCAACAGCCTGATGCTGATTTTGAAAGAGGCTGTGTATGCCATTGTGGAGGCTTTGGTGGTCATTGGCTGCCCATAGACAAGCTGATGAGGGCATTGGTGAAGGTCAGTAGTGGTTCTTTGGGAGACCTTCCCTACTATCTCTCTTTAGTTTGCTTTTCTAAGAAAATAAGGTTTATGCAGTAAGGAAATAAGGTTTACACAGTTGCTTCACCTTTCTTTAGGGGAGGTTTAGGGTGGATATTAGGAAAAACTTTTCCAGTGAAAGAGTGATCCGTCATTGGAACAGTCTGCCCAGGGAGGTGGTGGAATCACGGTCCCTGGAGATGTTTAAGAGTAGGCTTGATGAGGCGCTGAGTGATATGGTTTAGATGATGGGATGGTTCTAGGTAATAGGTTGGACTTGATGATCTCAAAGGTTTTTTCCAACCTTGTTAATTCTGTGGTTCTGTGATTCTATCTGCCCATCCTTTTCCTTCTTGTCACCACTTTCCCAATTGCTGCCCAGCAGATTCAAAAGTGTCAGTTTAGTTTTAGAGAGGTATAAAAACCACTGTTTCGTGAGGCTCACCAAGTGGATGGAGAGGAGGGTGATTCAATCTGGAGTTGTTGTGAGGTAAATTTAGGACACGGTCAGGTTAACCAGTTTTGCTGCCAACCTGCATGTGTTTAGTAAATACATAACTCTTGAGAAGTGGCACTCTGTGGTGTCTCTGCTTGGTGATGAGAAGGTCACAGGGGGCATAACAAAATCAAGAAAATAGTTTTAGAAGAGAGAAGGAAGGTTTCTAGGAGAAAAAGGGTACAAATGGCCATAAAGCAAGAATACCATGACATTAGATCTAGTCAGCATGGATTTCGGAAAGGCAGGTCCTGTCTGACTAACTTGATCTCCTTTTATGATCCAGTGATTCGACTGGTTGATGACAAAAAGGCTGTGGATGTTGTGTACTTGGACCTTAGCAAAGCCTTTGACACGGTTTCACACNGTTTACAACTACCTGCGGGGAGGTTGCAGCCAGATGGGTGTGGACCTCTTCTTCCAGGCTGACGACACCAGAACGAGAGGGCACAGCCTCAAGCTACGCCAGGGGAGGTTCAATCTTAACATTAGGAAGCGGTTCTTCACAGAGAGAGTAATCGCATATTGGAATGGGCTGCCCAGAGAGGTGGTGGAGTCACCATCCCTGGAGGTGTTTAAGAGAAGACTGGACGAGGAGCTTAGTGACATGGTCTAGCAGGGAGGTGTAGGGCTGGATGACGTTGGGCCCCTTCCGGCTCGGAGTGGCCTGCTAGACTGTGAGGGATCTAGGTTGGTGTTATGCTCTGCGATGTGCTCTCGGTCTCCTTACGGGTGTTAGATGGTGAGTTGGACTAGATGATCCTTGTGGGTCCCTTCCAGCTCATAATATTCTGTGATTCTGTGTGATTCTGTGATTCTGTTATTTGACAAACATTGCCCAAAAACAAGTCTGGTGCACAAATGTGCTCATGGATCCTGTTTCTGTTTTGGCACTCAGAAAATGTTTTTATCTGCCAGGCAATGGGGTCAAATCTTTGCCAAGAAATAAGGGAAAGAGGGAAGGAGGGAAGAGAAGGGGCTGCCAGGATAATTTTTGTTTTAAGAAGTATTGTCTGTAGTTTTGGACAAAGGATTTGCCTATTGCACCTCTCCATTCTCTAGCTCTCCTTGTGTTTATTTTTCCTAAATTAATCTGGAAACTATTATTCTTGTGGAATTTAGAGGACATCCTTCCACACTGATAGCCACATGTGATAGCCTGTAATACAGATTTTTGAGTACAGTTTATTTACATTTCGTGCAGTTTTATGCCCATCTTGAAAAGTGCTTTACCTTCTCCATGACAGAAAGCTTCAAGCAGTCAGATCTGCAGTGTTCACTTTCTGACAGAATGAAGATACTTCATCCAAATACGCACTGTGACTCAGTTGCACAGCCTGTTGTTTGTGCCCAGCAATACTTTGTTCTTCTTCCCAGCTGAAATGTATCTGCACATATCAAGGCCACATTCATTGTCCATCAGTGCAGATGCTGGATTTAAGATGAGGCTCCCATAGCCCAGTATCATTTACCTTGGTTTGCTGCCTGACCAATGATACAGATGATATAAAAGAGAAGTTTCTGCTGCAGCTTAGAATGGCTCATTGCTAATGCGAGTTTTTCCACCAACTTCAGAAAGGGTACAGTAGGTATGTGTCATGCAAAACTGTCTCAGCATCCTGCTAAATGCTATGAGGGATTATTGTAAGACACGAAAAATGTGAGAGGAATATGGATGCTTTACTGTTGTTACAGGAGAGCTTCCCTGCGTGTGTGCACCACCATGTGTTACATGGCAGTGAAAGATGGGGTGAGTTGACATGACAAACTGCTGACTGTACCCATTCCACCTTCAGGGATACTTCTGCAAGTTGAAGTTTCCCTGTGCCTGAAGTCAGCTATTATTTCCAGCCTGTCCTATTCCAAGAACCATAAATATCAGAAACAAGGTTAGAAACAAGGTTACACATTCTTCATCTTGCTGTGAACCTAGCCCTCGTACTTCTAGAACCAACACAGCCTTCCCTTTGGGCCCTGTCTTGAAAAGTGTTCTCCCAATGAATATGAAATGTTCCTAGGCTGGCAACCTGAACATCTGACAGGCATATGCCTTCAGGAGCTGTGATAAAAGTACAGTTAAATATGATTTCTGATAATTTTTTGGTCAGCTGCTTCCCTTCCAGTCCCATTAGATGTGTTGACATGCCTTGTTTTCACTCCAGTATTCCTTATATCAGAAAAACTATCCTTGCCTTCACACTTGCTAGGCTGTACGTCCCCACCCCATGTGCTTCTAAGAGGCTTAGGATAGAAACACTTCCATGGGTTTTGGTGCCCACAATGTGCTATAGAGGTGTCCTATGATACAAGTATCTTATTTGTTCAGTAAAACATGATCTTTGATTTACAATACTTGGATAACATTAAATAACAAAGGTTAGTACTAGAAATGAGCAGGACTTGCTTATAGTCTTCCTTTGGGACTATAGTGAAGTTGGTATTTCTTGTTTCAGATCCAAACCCCAAAAATTTATATGACCACCTCATAAATCAAGAGCTAAAAAACCCCAATGTATGCAGTTGAAATGACCTCTGCCTACAGCTGATGAAACCACTCATCATAATATTCACTCAAGTCTGAGGAAAAATGCAAGCTGAAGGTGAAAACACATTTTAGCTATGGAGCAATGCTGGGGGATAACACATGCTTGGTGACATAAATATGAGAATGTTTTTCAACTGATACCCCAAATAAGTTTATATTGGCACCAGACGTTTTCTAATGGCTCTTTAAAGGGCATTGCTATGCTCTAACTTATTAAAAAGGGTACATGGAGAAACTCTTAAAATCTGCAGTACGGGAAAGGGTTTACACTGCCCTAAATCTCAACTTGTGGAAAAGACAGGAGATGGTATGCCTCCTCTGAGGCTAGTGGAGGGAGCAGTAACTGATATTTACCTGTTGTTGGAGCAGGTGTGGGTGGTGTGACTGGTTCTCACTGTAGGGACAGAGGCGCCTTCTGCCCGGCAGAAGGGAGATGCCCATGCTTGTGGCAGCAGTGAGATTGCTGTCATGAAGGCTTGGAAGCTACAATCTTTGGTACCCCTGGCTGCCGTGAAACAACATGAAAATGTTTGTTTAATAAGGACTGTAAAATGTCCCCAGCACTCAGGACTCTTAAGTAAATTTCAGGGGAACTTTTCCTGGCAGACTTTGATCATATTAAATAGATTTCCCATGATATCATAATGCTCCATTTGTTATAAATGTGCTGATTTGCGGATGTGCAATTAGCTGACTCAAGCAAAAAAGCATTATAGATATCCTGTGTATGAAGTGGCAGTTTATTTCTCTCCATATGGTCTATAACTTGTTCCATGCTGCTTACCGTGGGGTCTGGGCTTACTGCCCATTGCTCATCACAGTTTATAGAGAGGAAAATTGAAGGCAGCCACAGAGTTAATTCTTTACAATACAGTTGTTTCCTTAAGGCAATACCTGGGCTGTTTGCATCAGCCAAAACCGTCCCCTTGAAAGCAGGTGAGTCCTGGCTGTTCCCTCTGTGGATTGAGGTTTACAGATGAAATTCTCTTAGCAAAGGGCACTGCATGAATTCAGTGCCAGGGGCTTCCTGGAAGGAAAAAATAGGGTTCCACAAATCCTGCATAACTGAGGCCCTTTGAAAGATTTTATTTTTTCTGCCATATGTTTATTTATCACTACTTGAATGGATTAAATCTTGTCCCTCCAAAGTCCATGTGTAAACTTCCTTGGACCTCAGCAGTGATGGGATTGCTTACAAATAAATAGTCTCAAGAAGACTCTAATTTGTAAAACATACTCTGTGCAGGAACAATTGTTTCGCTATCATAGTGGCAGTTGATGCCTTACCTCACTGTACGTTTTTAACTCTTATCACAGAATCACAGAATATTCTGAGTTGGAAGGGACCCACAAGGATCATCGAGTCCAACTCTTAAACAGCACCACTGCCTCCCTGGTGGGAATCAAACCCCAGTCTCCCATGTTGAGAGGTGGGGACACTCACCACTGTGCTAAAGTGTAAAGTAGTGTATTCTACTGTCCTCTCTGATATCTCTCTTGCTCCTTTCAAATGAGTGGAGAGCATGGAATAAAAGATATTTGAGAGAGCACTGGCATATATTAACATACAGGGTTAAACGTTCTGAGGACAAGGAATTTTTTTGTCTCATCAGCATGTTTAACAGTTGCAAATCTTAGTGTATGAGGAAATGTCTTACATTCAAAGACTATTAACAGCTGTGAAATTAGATTTACAAATCTGAATATATATATCTGTATATTTTACGTTCTGTTGCATAGCATTTGTGCATATGTTCATGAAATTGTCTTGTATTTTATGAAATTTAAGTGTACAGTTTTGGTGTGAACTTTCAGATTTCTTAATCATGAGGTCATTTGTGTGTGATTAAATGAAAGACTTGTCATATGCAAATTTTGAAATCTGCAATACAATATTTTGCTTTTTGGAAGTACATAGCAGGATTAGAAACAACAGGTAGACATGTATAAATAGTTATTTGGAAGGTGTGAAATATGCTTATTAAGAAAAAATGTTTTAATCATGTCTACCTTCAAATAACTGTTAGGTGGGTACGGTTTTATATTATGATTGTGATTTTTTTTCTTTTAACAGGGTACCAAATACATTCTACAGTGCTGCATTTCATTCTTAAAAATTGTCTGGGTTTTGTATTTGGAAATGAGTCATTTTGAGACTGAAACACTCACCTTTCTGGGTTCAGCCTATAGCTCTAAGGATTGAAAATACATAACTTTATTGTCTTATACAAGTCACAATTCATCTGGTAATGAAACTCTCCAAAGGAAAGCAAATACGATACTAGGGTGTCTTTGGAACATGAACGCCTAATACATGGCCAGCAAACGTGCTGCTTGGAAACCTATGGGAATACTCACTTAATTGCAACTAAAGCCTTGCTTCTGTGTTTAGGAATCCTGATCTGCTCACACAGAGCTCAACACATGACTGAAATAATCTGTTTATCCAGCATATGGCCCTTTGTGAGGACCGGATAGAAGTCTGCTACTCGGTTTTATGTGTCATTTGCCACAGAGTGCTGCTTCCTTCTAAGTGCTCCCTTTCTAGTCCAGGGCCATGGAGGCATTTTAGAAATGCAAAGAGGTGATTAGAGGCACTTCTGCTGGAATGTATGCTGCAGTGCTTAATGAAATTAATTTGCCTTATCACAGGGGCACGGAGAGGCAGAGCTGGGCTTTGTCCTACTCACTGTCAGTGTTTCCCAGGGTGACATTGGATATGTCAGTAGTGACCTGCTCTTAGCTGGGCTTTTGGCATGCATCATGCCAGCAGGTGCTGGGGGGAGGCTGGGAGTTCTCAGGTGTGCCCGAAGGTCTTTGTGTTCAGGAGAACCAAGTCTTTAAAACCACCTTTTTCTATCTGGTGTTATTGTAGCTGATATTTGTGTATAAGGAGAATCGTATCTGGTTGGTTTAACAGGAAAACTATTCTGGCTACCAAGTGCTGTCTTCTTCCCCCAAAATCAGTGATGGTACCTGTCTCAGACACGTGACATCAGAGAAATAAAAAGGCTCCTCAGAGCTTTACTTAGTCCATCCTGTATCCTTCTGCCTAGAACAGTGGAGCCAGTGTGGCTGATCTGGGCAATCAGTGATTTGTGTCTTTACTTATGTGGAGACGCATTTTTCACATTATGTATGTCCTTGTCTAATACATGCAGTAAAGTGCTATTTGCACTGAAAAACTACGATAATAGTCTAAGCAGTATGTGAGCTATACAGAGGAACTGCTGCCTGACCCCAAATAACATCAGATTTTGAATTCATGAAAAGCCGGATTTTTTGAATGAATCAAGGTAGTACACAAAATCCACACAGATGTTCAAAGTGGAGAGGTGTAGTGTCAGGAAAACACAGCCACACTGAAATCCCAGGAAAGTGATATAACCAATATAACTGATAATAAAATGCTTCCTTAAACAGACAAACAAAAAAAAAGAACAAAAAAACACAACAGAAAAAACTGTGCTTAAATGTCAATGAGAACTTTATTTCTTGTTGATTTTAAATTTCCCCCAACAGTTGAAACTGAAACTCTTCAGTCATACAGAGATTTTCTGCAGAGGAACCAGAAAATGCAGCTGAATGGACTGAACCATGAGAGCAAACAGATTTTGACACCCATGTTTTCACTAGATGCCATTTCACCAATAGTTTCTGTAGTTTTTCCAATTTGACCCTGAAAATAATCTCTTATAACAGGAAAACGAGTGAAGGTGAAAAGCACTCTGCTCCCCTGCTCAGCTTTTCCAGCCCTTGCTCTCCAGCAGAAACTGCACTGAAGGGTTTATGTAGGTGGTGTGCCTTGCCAAATACACCCTGTTTCTTACACTTCTCTATTCTTGGTATATTAAATAGGGATCTAAGGTTATTCAAGTGTATGTTGCACTCTGAAACCACTGCAAAGACATCAGGAGTTGTGTGATCTCCTGAGGACTGGTCTCCTCAGGGCTCTGCAGCTTTTGCACTCATTGGTGGAGACTTCAGAGCCTCTGGTCTGACTCCCCGAGAAAGCCTGTTTGTCTCCATGGTAAAATCATGGATTCTTGCTGTTTCCAGCAGTTCTTCAAGAGCTGAGCAGCTCTGCATTTTGTGAAGTGCTTTGGGACATTACCTGTTACCTTGCTTGCCTCTGCTCCAGGTCACGTTTGGGCAGATGGCAAAAGGCATCAAACTAGATGAGAAAGATAAAATTTTGCCCCATGCTGTGCCAGTTAAAAGTTTTGGACTGGAGCTGTACCCCAGCCAAGCCAGCAGGATTCCAGCTTAGCTACAAAGTGGGATGGGGCCCTCAGTACCAACAGGGCCCCTGGGTTTGGTTCTGCCCTGTGTAAACGCCCATGCCATAAATGAATAATAGCAACTTTTTCTGGATCTGAGCTTTGTTTGCTTTTGCTTTTTCTTGGACAGTGAACCCATGCCTTGGGAAAATAAGCGAAAAGTTTTAATATCCATGCCTCCAATGAGGCAATGGTGGCGCATCTAATCTTAATCTATATTGTTTGTACTTTTGTTCAGTAAAGCAGCTATAAGAAATAAAACATTTCTTCTTTAAAGTCCCTTCCCCGCCCCTGCTTGTATAAGTGTTACTTCCTGCCCTTCTGCTCTTTCAATAGCTCTTCCCTTTCCTGTTTGGGTTATAAGCCTTCATGAGGCACTCCTGGCTTGTCTCCCTGCCAAATTTATCTTCTGCACAGGTGAAATAGACTATTTAGATTTAGGCACACGTGCTGGATTTGAGCATCTATTCCTGCGGGGTTGCCTGACCAGGTTCTCCTCGATGGCAGGCACGTAAGTATCTGGGGACCATGCCTCTTGGCAGGGAATTTGTTGACCAAAGTTAAAGTGACTGGATGGGAAGGAGAGGGCGTATTGTGATAAACACAGAAGATCTCTTTGCCTGTAGCCTTGTAGGATAATTTATAATTGCATAATATGGTAATTAAGCTTTTGTGGCAATGCTACATTAATATGCATCCCCTGGCAGTGAGGGAGAAGCTGACTTGATGAAGCAAGCATCCTTCATTCCTGTTCTGCCTCCAGCAGCTCCAGGGGAATTGGAAGTTTATTTGCATTTCTTCTGGAATTGAAGGGAAACCAAGGCAAAATGATGCCAGCTTTAAAGAAAGACAGTATGTTGGTTTCCTCTATTCACTTAAAAGTCTGCCTCTCCTGTTCATTAGTTATGATTATGAACTTTCAAAGCCTTTGTTTAAGGTATTGCTGTCCTGAAATACGGATAAGACTGCCCATGAGTGAGAGCTTTCAGTTGTGTATTTTCACTTGACAGTTCAGTTTCAGGTTTTGCATAATGTGTGTTTTGCAAAATTAGTTACTTCTCATTTTTATTTCTGTAATTTAAGGGGGAAGGGAAATAGTTTGTATTAATAGCAACCTGATCCCCTCAAGTTGCCTTTTTTTTCCTGATTTTGACTAATTGAGTTCATAGTGTTTCTCTAGGCCATTTACTTGACTGATTTTTACGAACTTCTAAACATTTATTGGATATTTTTTTAGGAACTCCTAAACTATATCTTCAAGGTGGTATGCAAAATCTGAAAGTGAACCACACTTCACTGCAGAAAGAAATATTGAGTGGTTCACAGCATTAATGGAACATTAATGTGGAGTTTCTCCATTAGGAGACAGCAATGACACTGCCTTGTTGGAAGTTGGAAGGGAGTTTCCCAGAGCACAGCATGACTCTTGGAGTCTGGCTACCCAGCAGCAATGGCACTTCTCTTAATCTCACCACTTCCTCTGTGAAGTGCCTTTTGCAAAGTAGATCTCTTTAAACATTTCTTAAGATGCTGAGCTGAGATACTGACAGCTGGAGTTCCCCTCAGAGTCATTTGAATTCTGTTTGCAAAACCTGCCAGAAAAGTGATGGGTTAAAATCAACAACACTGCATAGTTTAAAAATCTCAGCAGCATAAGCTAAGCAGATGTGCCAGCTTACAAGGGCATCAATCTGTGGCTGCTCTGCTGGCCCCAAATCTCCACTGATTGGCAGATGTGCTATTTAAGTGTTGTGGTGGACACCGAGAGGTCAAGGCTCTCCACAGACTTTCGCCGGCAGTGCGGAGGGCTGAGTTGTTCTGGGCTGACAGTCAGGCCCAAGTGGAAGTTCTGTTCTGCTGCTCTAATGTTGTGCATATTGTATTTATTTTTTGTATTTCTGCTCATTTCTGCCATGCTCAAAAGCACTGAGGAGTGACAGAAGGTTATGCAAGTTTCTCTGGTTATGCCCAGATTGCACGCGTGTTCCCAGATTTAGCAACTCATCTGCCAATGTCCTGGCTTAGTGTGAGACCTGGGTGCCTCCTAAACTGTCTCTTTTCTGGATTCCAGCTGATGTATCTGTCATGGATGTCTGCAGCAGATTCTGGACGTGGAAATTCCCACTGGGTATGCCAGTGTAACAAGGGAGAATTCAAAATGAATCTCTCATTCCGAGGAGAAAGAAGAGAAACTCTTGAATTCTCTTCCTTGTGGACGTGAACTGGTGTTCACTTTACTCTTGATAACATTTATAGGTACCAGTATTTCCATTTCCTGCTCTGTAAAATATGTATTTGTCTTTCAGGTGTGTCGTGACTTTATTTAACAGTGTCAGTCTTTTTTGAGAGCAGCTAATGAAGGAGGCTTTGTATTTTTACTATTTTCTTGTAATTATTTTATATTAAACTGTTTAAACACAGGAGTTTAACAGTGATGGCTGGGCACCTGCAGCAGATGCTCAGTGCAAAAGGCTCATCTCCTGCTGTCAGTGCAGCCAAACCCCAGCACCAAAGGCAGATCTTCAATGTGAATGTGCAAACTGAGCATGAGACCAAAAAATAGCAGCTCCTCTGGGAATTGGGCTTCACGTCAGGGTGACTGGGGCAAGAGCAGCCCTGTTGGGTAGGTGCTTCTGCACAGGCAGCCAACCAGGAGTGAGTACAAATTGAGGACTTCTGACCACTGAGTCCATGGGCTGTGTTTTTCAAGGGATGCCAGGAAATGGGGCTCAGGAAAGAAATGGAGATAATCTTCGTGGCACCTCCATATTATATATGGTAGTGTGACTGCTATTATTCTAAATATCTGCTATAAAATATTCAAGCACCTGTCTGTCACTGAGGATTAAAAGCACCTGTAAAGTTTCCATGGAGCTGCTCTTTATTGTGATAAAGTGACTAAATGCTGTATTTTCTCTGAGGACTTGCTGCATTGCTGAGGAAGTTTGTTAGTGCTCTGGGAGGAAGGAAAGTGAACGATGGTGACACTGGCTGTGCTGCAAGTTTGGTTGCAGGGGGAAGTAGGGTTTGAAAAAGAAGTCCTAAAAGGAGTCACAAGTATGACTAACATTGTGCTGGAGAAATGAGGCTCCCAGTGAGAAATGGGGTTATGAGCAAAGTTGGCAGTGAATCTCTGATGTCAAGGCTGGAGAGCCACTGCACTACCACTCATCTGTCATGAGCTCAGGTCTCAGATACTGTATGTATGAGCCAGAATTACCTGACTACTTTGTGTTCAGAGGGTTTCTCAGGTTTTTTTGTTCTCTAAATCTAGTGATCAGAGAGAAATGCCCACCTATTTTACTGAAACACTTTCCCTGCACCACAGTCATTATGATATTTGTTACAGTGAAAATAATTAAAATGTTTAGCAAATTAGACTATCAGAGTTTGAAGTACACTTTAAAATACTGCAGGAACATGACCTGTATCTTACTAATTTTGAGGTTGACACAGATATGTACTGCACACATCACACATCTCCATTTTAGACTTGCATTAGCTGCTTAAGCTAACATTGAAGGTATTCTGTTGGCTTCTTAAATCAGCATCGGCAATTTCTTGCATGTCAAGTTTAACCACACAAGTGTGACTTTCTGTGGCAGACTCAGTGGACAACTAGAGGGAGATGTGTTAAATAGCTTGTGTGTTATCTCACACATTCTGTGTGCTGAGGTTTTGTTCTCAAGTAGGACAAGCCTGTGGATAAGGAATATTAATTTCTTACACCAATAAGAATGACTAGATCAGTCAAAAATAATTTTTAATAATTCATCATTTAAAAGTTGGGGGCCAGATGTATGGGAGCTGAAAATTAAAAATAAGGTAGATGTTTGTAAAAAGAGCTGTTTGCATTTCTTATGAATACCAGAAAAGAGCTTGTTTGAAGGTCAGAGAATCATAAGCAGCTTGAAACAAGGTAGATCCATTATAGGTCCAAAGAACGAGAACTTGATTTCTATCAGAGAGCTTTCTCAATTTATGCCAAGGGAATGTCTGTCCCAAGGACACAGTTGCATCTGTAAATATGAAGGATAGTGGAAGTCTTTATGTCCACCTGGCATACTGGAGTAGAGCCCACAGAATTAGGTGTTTAATATTGAAGTTAGCTGGTTGTGGATATTTGTTGCACCTTTTGTGACCATGATTTGGTGACCCTCCAAAAGCTGTATGACATTGTCCTGGCTCTCGGAGAAAGTATTTAAACCTCTCCCATTGCCCCTGGAGCAATGGTGACCTCTGGGTGGGTTGGGGCTGGGTAGGGCTGGGATAACCCCGCAGGTGCTGCAGGCTCTGCACAGGGTGGCTGGTCAGAGGTGGGCTCAGTGCCTCAGTACCATGCTCTGCAAAAGTTTTATTCATAAGAAGATAACCTTGTAAGTAGAGAAAACAGGTCAATGAAGGCAGCTTTTCTGTGTCTAGGACAAAGCTTTGAATACTCTTTTGAGCCAAAGACTCATCTCAAAAATTATTGTTTGTTATCTTTTTTCCTGTTTATTCTCTGTAATAGATCTTTTGTGGTTCTGACCTGAGATTTTAGCTTGTGTATTTGGATAACCCACTGGTATAGACAGAGTGAAGCAGGAGGACTTTTGTATGATCCATGACTTCTCTACTACCAACAGCCACAGTAATTTCTGTCATTTGGTTCCCCTCCTGCCCTTGTATTTCTTCCACCTGTTTAATTACTCACAGTCAGCCGCATAACGTCAAGTCACTCCATTAAGACTCGTGTGATAAATCACAAAAAAATACAGCTATTTTGCCAAAAATTCCCTGTATTATCTCTTCCATAGTCCTTTTTGTCTCTTTTTTGGCTATAGATCATACGTTTACTAAAAGCCAGAAAGAAAGAACTGACTTCTTCAAGTTTTGCACAGACAGAGGAGGAGTGTTATTTCAGAATGAAGGCATCTTCACTGCACCAGTATTTCAAAGTGCAGCCTCATTGCTACTCCTGACTACTCTCCCCAAATGCTGTAGTACTTTAACTGACCTTTGAGCTTGATGTGACGTATTTGAGGCTGGAAGTGCTGCCAACACCAAAGCAAGGAGCATACAGCAAATCTGTGTCGCCAGCCCATAGGTGTGCTTGTCTGCCCACTCTCACCAGGGCTGGGCAAGAGGGGTCAATGCTGATCCTTTAAGGAAGGGTTAACTGCAAATGAGCTAATCTTCCCATTTCTGAAGATGAATCCTAAACAGAAGAGATGGAAGAGAGTGGGTCAAAATGGGTTACATAGAATGAAATAAACAGTATCATGTACAAACATTTTTTAAAAATTTATAGTTTGTAGTATTGAAACAATATCCTACAAATCTCAACACTAGATTTTAGGCAGCAGCTCTGAACAAAGGATTTCCCAGTCCAGCCTTCTTCCATCAGGTGGGTGGTTAAGCAGATGTGCTTTAACTTCAGGAAAACAAGTAGTACTGGTGGAGAGGTTTATCATCCCACAGATGTAAAACACTAAGAAGGAAATGCTGTAAGAATAAATAAAAGTGAATATTAGGATTCGGGGTCCCTAGGGAGAACCCCTTCCCTTCCATATTTGAATAAGATGCCCCAGGGTAAAGTGTAGAACATTGGAGTTGATGTTATGCACTAACCTGAACAATTTTGTAATTAAGACCTCTCTGTGATTCAGGTTTTATATTTTATACATAATTGCCTATGGTGTGAACTCGAGTGGATCAGTCTGACTGCATGTTAATGTAAGATAAAAATCAATAGGGGAATTAGTTACATTTGTGTGGTATGTGAAATTTGATGGACCTCCAGTGTATACCCATTTTTAGTAGCTTTTGTGTGTTAGGAAAATAAAGCAAGTTCTAGAAGTCTGCGATCATAATTTTGTGTATAAATGCTAATATCTAATGAAATCTTCTCATGGAGGAGGAATATGGCTGTGCAAAATTATGTGACTAAGACCCATATTTATTACCTGCACATGTAGTGGACATAAGTATCAATGATTTAAAGTCCTAAAAAGAACAAAAAAATTTGCTGGACCTTCACAAAACCACATTTAAAATAATGTGCTTCACAGAGAGTAATAGAGAGATTCGCACTGACTGTTAAGAGGATCATTTTTTAGCTGTTTTCATGGAAGCCTCTTAAAGCAGTAGTGGGACAGTTGTAGCTTTTATGCACAGGAAGAGTAAAAAAATCTTCAGGATAAAGCGTGACATGTCCATTTAGGGTGAGACAACAATCTGGNTAACAAAAAAATTTGCTGGACCTTCATAAAACCACATTTAAAATAATGTGTTTCACAGAGAGTAATAGAGAGATTCACACTGACCTTTAAGAGGAACATTTTTTAGCTGTTTTCATGGAACCCTCATAAAGCAGCAGTGGGACAGTTGTACCTTTTATGCATAGGAAGAGTAAAAAATCTTCAGGATAAAGCGTGACACGTCCATTTAGGGTGAGACAACAATCTGGCAATGGGTCCCTGGGGGTGTTTTGTATGTTGAAAGACTGATGAAGTGCCTCGAAGGAAAGGATTCCCCTTGTGCTGTACTTGGTTTTTGTTCCTTTCTGTTATTTCACTGGAGGCCAGATAACAGGCTTAATCCTGTTTCTGTTTAAACGAATGATGAAAAACTTCCGTGGACTGCAGGAGAGCAGGGATGGAGCTTGATGTTAGAGTAACAATTGGTTGTCATACCTTAAATACTTTTCCTGAGGTCTATATCTGTGTTTAAGTCATGGGGCAGTAGTGGGTCCTTTGCTGCTGATTTTAGTGGCAGCAAAGTCTGAAGGCAGAATTGATGTACGTACTGGAGTCCATGTTAAGGCCCACGTGTCTCTGTGGTTAGGTGTATTCTCTTTGTTGTAAGTAAGGAAAATTTAATTAATTTTGACTAATTAAGGATCTTATGTTGTGAGTTCCAAAATTCACCTGAAATGGAGGCAACATTGCGTCCAAGCCTTGCCCTGATGAAACCAATGATGTGTTCTTGCTTACAGTAGTGTCCAGTGAGGCTTGTAGTGACTGGCAAGGCTGGAAGGGAAGGACGTGGTGTCACTCTGGCTGAGTGTGAGTCTCCCAGGGACAATGTTTTCTGGGAGCCCACAGGCTGTGCCCTAGGCAGCTGATACTCCCCCTGTCTCTGGTGCTGGAACCTGGTAGCACAGAGAGGTGGGCACCACTCAGCCACAGGAACATGCTGGGGATTATTTTGGGCCATTCCATTTCCACATGGCAAAAATAATCCAGTGTACTTGCCTTTTTGCTGGTGCATTTATCTCCCATTCTTCCCATCTGTGAATCCAAGGTAGACTGAGCATCCCCAGCAAGGTCTGTAGGATGCAGGCAATGCTGCCACTGCTGCCAGGCTGCAACTCTTGGACCAGTTGGAAGATTAGGCAGGCTGGAGTGAGCTCAAATCCCTCAGCTGCTAATGTCAAATACAGAGGAGCTGCCACAAGACATTAGATTACCTTAAAAAAAAAGAAGGGAGAGGTATTTGCTGGGTAAGTACCTCAGCAAAGACGCAGCTGTTCTCCAGGTAACTCGCAGAACAAAGCAATAGCTACTGGTGGATAAGCTGGATTTTATAAATTCTGAAGAATATCAATAAAATAGTATTTAGTCTTTCTGGTTAGAATATATTGCCCTGGTAGCAGAATCCATCTCTTTCCATGCTACACAATAAAAATACAATATATTCTGAGTTTTCTTACCTTGTTCTTTTTGGAGATGCCTCCCAGCATCATTGCTCCCTCTGTAAATGCTGTGAGGAGTTTTCAGGCTCTTACCCACAGCTTGGAGGAGGTTTGTGGGCTACCTGAAGGCTATGTGAAGTGACTGATAAAACAAGGCAGAGTCAGTAGGTTTTCATGTACCATGGGGCATACATCTACCTTGGAAATCTTTTTGAGACCCACAAATCAGAAAAGAAGGAAAACTGCTGCTGTAATCATCCCAGGTCCTCTTTAATACTGGGAGTCACATGCTGCCTTTCATTAAAATGATGACAGTGATGGGGTCAGGAGGGTTTGGGGGTGCAGCAGTTGGTATAATTTACAAGTGGTGTATTTTGGCACAGTGGCAGTGCAGCAATATGGTTTAGCATCACCCAGGAGCTTCTCGTCTATTTCTCTGTGTGTGCTGGGGAAGTAAATCCAAACAAAGAAGGGAGGAAAAAAGGATTTGTGTGCAAAGCAGATTACTGCTTGATATTGCATTGTTGAAAATTATTTAATATGGCTAGATCTAAGGAAGGGAGGGGTATACACATCTATATAGGTCTAAAGTTAATAGGACAGTCTTGAACTTAAGATTTTTTCAGGACAAAAGTCCTAAGAGTTTCATTTAGGTCTAAGATGCACTACTAGTTTGTTGAAACCCCCTGTTACATTTAAAGATCTTACATCTTCAAAATTTGGAGGATTAATTTTTTTCTTCATACAAGGAACTTATTTCCTCTGAAAATAAGAAAAGTGACTGGGAAGTCAGAAGAACTGAAATCCTATCTGTATTGACATGTCACCTTAACAGCATTTGCCAGTGGCACTTATTGCTCATGAAGGGTGTGTTTTATTATGATTCTAGTATATTAGTCAGGATATGCAAGTAAGAGGTGAAGAACTAAGGAATTTCTGTGAACCTGAAGGAGAAAAATAGTTATTAATGCTATACAAAGTATAGCATGAATATACTTCATATATATGATGTATATACTTCAATGCTGGAATGCAGACATCCATGGATTCCCTTTTCTCACTTTCCTCGCTACTAGAATGAAGGAAAAAAGAGTTCCTGTGTGTTTTGTGCTGTGTATTCTGGGACCTCTAAGTGCGTCAGCGGGTCTGGGTATTAGGCGTCAGCTGGATTAACTTAATTGATTTCTTCAGTTTACCTAACGTGCCTTTTGGTTCAAGGTCTACTTGTTTCCAGTTCTAAATGTATAACTCAGCTGTGGATGTCACATTTGTTTTGTCAGTAAGCTGTAAAATATTGGTAGGTTTTCATGCAAATGTGAAAGGCTTCGCTTGCCAATAGGTACATAAAATAAATGGAGCATTCATACTGTTGGACAGTTTTCATAACGTTTATGTGATGGAGGTTATTTCTCAGGACTTAATGTTTTATGCACTGTAGATTATCAGTTCAAAACAGCA
Organism: Pitta sordida; assembly: GCA_013390025.1. Classification (NCBI taxonomy): domain Eukaryota; kingdom Metazoa; phylum Chordata; class Aves; order Passeriformes; family Pittidae; genus Pitta; species Pitta sordida. The sequence goes on from WEKX01010921.1 coordinate 57,904, forward strand.
GCATACAGGAGGTTCTTTAAGTCTGTGAACACATACATGTCAGCTTTAATTTGGAAGATTGCAGCCAAAGGATTAGCAGATCTCTTATAAAACATATGTTGTAAGTAGTGCTGATAGTTTCTGTTGGTTTCTTTCCCTTTGGAAGTTTTCAATAATAAGCAGCAAATTCACTGCCTTTTTCCCCCTGATATTCTTGTTTTTGCTCTCCAGTGAACAGAGTATTTGCCAAGCCCGAGCTTCAGTTATGGTCTATGACGATACCAGTAAGAAATGGGTGCCAATCAAACCTGGACAGCAGGGATTCAGCAGAATCAACATATACCACAACACGGCCACGAACACCTTCAGGGTAGTTGGAGTTAAACTACAAGATCAACAAGTGAGTAACTGTATCAAGTTTCCTGTAAATTAACCTTTGATCTCATTTCGTAACTTCAGTTCTGTACCTAATGCAACATTTCCTGTTCCCTGCAAGGTGCCTACAAGTCTGTTTACTCCAGTTGTTCAGATTTTGTATGATTTTCTGCACATAGAATATATTGTAAATTACTACTCCTTATTTGAGAAAAGAACTCCTGGTAGATGCCAGAGAGATTTTAATGTTATTCCCCCTTCCATTTTTTCTTGTGAAATGAGTCTTATTTCACTCTGCAAGTTTTACTCTCAGCTCTGCCCAAATTACTTTCTACTTGGTTTTAGTGCTATATTAAAATAAAAAATAATCATTCTGCACTGCTGTCTCACAAAGTGTAATTGTTACGTTGCTGTAATAAGTAATTAGTTCCTTGTAATGCACTTTAAAATCCAAGGTGCACACTGTGATCTGATTTGCAGCAGCCTAATTCTACAGGACCTCCTTGGGTATTAAAGGAGTTATATGGGATTTAGATTATCGGAACAGGGATCAGACCCACATCGGCCACCAAAGCACAAGGCTTGGCCATGGCACAGCTCTGGTCAGCCTGGCTCACCGTGTGCAGGGTAGTGCATGGTCTCAGAAGGTTTCTCCCCAGATGTCACCATTACACCCTAAACAAAAGTTTACTTGGGTGGAGTAGTGGTGGAGTACCATAGTTCCATTTGCATTTTAGAGCAGAAATTTCAGAGCTAGGGCATCCCTCTGTGTGTTGGCATGAGGTCCATCCTGCCCAGGCTGCCCACCTCTTGTGCTCACCCTGAGCCCTCTGCCTGCCTGAAGGATCTGGAAAAAGTAGGTGATTTATTGTCTTTTGGTTCAGAGAGTGGTGTTGCCTCCTGGGAAGGTGAGGTGAACATAGTCACTGGGGTGAGAAGAGCCGGGGCAGTGCGAGCCAAGTCAAGCTGAGCCAAGCCAAGCCAGAGCAGGAGCCACGGCACCTCTCAGCTGCCACAAATGTTGAATTCATTGATCTCCTTATGGAAATGCAGATCATCTCCCTCAGCTGTCACCTGTAATGATGCTTGGGCCAACCAGAAAAGTTGGTCAGGTTGCTTTACTGGAAGTGGTAATGACTTTGCTACACTGTCCATATAAAGGGTCATCACTCTGAAAAAGGAAAAGCAGAACAGAAATAGGTGGGGTTTGAGCACATTAGTTTTCATGTCCTTGCAGTGCACTTCTGAAACATCTACCAAGTTTTGCAACTGCTTTTATCCTTCTCAGTAGAGGAAAGGCAACATATTAATTCCATTAGTTCCATTAAAAAATAGGAAATATTTTTAAATTAAATGAAGTACAATGGTTTCTTAATCTGTTGTGAAAGCCAGTACTGCTTTGTACCAGCCTATGCTAGCTGTTTATTTTGCATAGTCAGCAGGTGAATGTAAATGATTTTTCATGTGACTGCAATCTAAGATGGGACTGAATAGCTGGTGTAAAACAAACAGAAGTCATAAAGTCAACATATATATGTAAGGGAGACTGTGTAACAGAGATCTCTCTTAATCAGAGTAGACAATTTAAGAGTAGGACATTTAAGAGTAATTTAAAGAGTAAGAAGTCAAATCTTGAGCTGTACTTTAAACATGCTTTGCATGAATTCTAACATTCTATTTGCTTGCAAATGTTCCAACTTAGGAAGAGGCTGCATGCTATCTAAAAATCACCTTAATTCAGAAGAAAGCAGGTAGAAGAATGTATTTTTCTATTGTTTAATGACTAAAAATCTTCCTTCAAACAAACAAAAAGTATAGGTTACCTTAGTCACCTAGAACTGCCTAAAACAATGTGTTCACCTTAAATCTGATTGAAGAAATCCAATATTATTAATAAAATATACTCAAGACAGTGTAGTGGTATTGAAAGGAACAGCAAAAGTCTCAAGATTCAGAATTTAATATATTTTATATGAGTCTCACATGGAATCATAAGCTTGGTAGACTTGCTAAGTATTTGCATTTAACGAGAACGAAAATGAATTTCAGTTAAAGTAATTCCCAGTACAAGCTATTTCATACTTGCTCTCAGGTTGTTTTAAATCTCACTGAAACTGAGGTTTTAGTAAAAGCTGCTGATTTGCCAGAAAAGACATATTTATCTGAAAAGGACCAATCTTCAGGTAAAATGTGATTTGGCATATAATGCAGCTAATGAAACTACACAGATTTCCAAGAACTGAAAAACTAGTTAAGAATATGTAACACAAAAATACCATGGAGGATCAATTTTAGCTATTGTTACATACAGTTTGGGAAGGCGCAGACTAAACTCTGTGGCTTTACCTCTGCCTTTAATATTTCCCTTTTAATTTTTGTTGTTTTATATTATACCTCTAATAATATCTGCCTTTAATTTTCATCCTCTTTTTCATTTTTATCTTCTTCTGTAGACTCCTTTTCTTTGTCTAGCTGCCTTTCTGATTTTCTAGCCCTTTTTTGGGGCGTACATGTGTTGGAATTTATGACACTGTCTTCTCATTCTACTTACTTTATCAGTGTTTATCTTCTTCTCTAGCTGACAGTGCCTAAAAAGTTCACCGCAAAGAAATACAGTTTTTAGAGTAGCAGCACTGGAGCATCGTCCTCACCGCTCAGGATGTGGTCACGAGACTTCTTGTTCCCTTTATGTGTCTGGGTGATATGCTCATTGTGTGTTTGCATGTAGGAGCAGTGCTGGGTTACAGACCAGCGGTACATGAATTCCCCTTTCTGCTCTGCACAGAGGTGCACATTTGCATGGACTCATACTGGTGTGAATGGTAACCTTCAGAAAACCCCAAGTAGACTCTTGAAGCTTTGGAGTAGCCACGGAGGCCAGAGATGGTTTGATGTGGAGGCCAGATCAGTGTTACAGTTGCTTAACGTCGTGAGGTTTGATGTTTCCTTGCAGCCTTCATCTTGGACTCGATGTTTATAGAGGTCTTTTCCAACTTTACCCCTGTGTTGCAACTTGCCCACTGTAGCTGTCACCTGGCCAGTTGGTATGTGTGAGCTTCAGTCACTATGCAAGAAGTTAAAAACATACAAGTGGTCCATCTTTATGGCTTAGCTGAAAAGCAGTAGCTCCCCAGTCTGGAGTCCTGATCAACTGTGTTTAAAATTATGACTACATTGAATGATGTCAGCTCAGCATGATCCCATCACCCTAAGGCACATGCTGAACAAACAGGCAGGGAGGAGGGTGCAAGTCATAAGTGAATCACATCTCCTGGGGTGTTGGTGTGTCAATGAGGCTCAGAAGTGAGTGTAGATGACGGCCTTGGGAAAGGTGGGAAATTTTACTTGTGAGCCCAGACCAAAATTGAAACGGGAATGGCATTCTTGGGATATAAACTAACCACAATTTTTGAAAACAAAGAACCAATTAATTGCTGTTGTAACTTATTAGAAGTTAATCAGGTTTGGGCCTGCCCTCATAAGTAAAGTATCTGGCATCAGCTGTAGCACTTTTTGTATCCTCCCTGTTCTAGCAGTCATGTCTGCTCCCCATGAGATGAACCTGAGTACTGGTAGGGTCACAGGGCCCAAGCTGGTAACAACTTTTTGAACCATTCCATGCTCTGGAGAAACAAGCAATTGTCTTGTCCTGGTTCAATAAGCAAGAGCATGGGAGTGAAACTTGTGTGGGAGCTCTTCCCATGGTTTTGGCTGTGTGTACACCTCAGGTGCACTTGATCCCTTCTAGCCCCATTCCCATGAGTTCCACTGCTGACACCTTCCCATTCTGCAGTCGAAAGGAAGGGATTCTTGGTTTTCAGCTTTTTTGTAGATCCCGAAATTCCCTTCCTGTCCCAGGGAGCCTACATTTGAAACTGAATGGAAAAGTTGAAGGTACCAGGTAGAAGTGCAGCAAACATTTTTTTAACATTTTAGTGATGGGAATGTGGAAAGGTGTCAACATATTAATGCCATGCCTGACTGGTCTGTGAGAATCCTTGCCGTACATGATCAGTAAAATCCAGAATTTAACAGTTGTCAGAACAACACAGACATTAATATCAGTAAGAAGACTGCTTTGTTTCAGAATATAAAATGCTAAAAGAGGTTTGAAAAGAAAAAAATCAGCACATCAAATGTCAGCTTTAAGTCAAATTCTAGGTGAAGAGAAAGAACTGTTTGTCATGGACAAATCTGTTACTTATTTCTGCAAGATTTCCAGTAAGCTTCTCCGATTCCCCTACTAGAGACTACAGTTGGAGATTAAAAGATGAACTGTTGGTCTGCTCAGCATGGCAGACGCTCTCGTACTGACGTATGAAGCTTTAGAGTAAAGATGCCTTAGAAACACCTGTAAAAAAACCCTATGCTTCAAACAGAAAACCTTCCTTATGTTAATTACTGCTCTGAAGCACTTTGTTGACATCATGTGCTTTACAGAGTCTCCACACCATCTGTACGAGACACCTTTGTGCACTCAATCTTAACAACAGCAAGAGAACCCCTCCTCTTTTTTTTTGCTTTTCTATAAACATTGAGCTAAAGAAGATAAAATTAAACTCCGCTATTTTGAGTTTCATTTCCCAGTTTTAAACTTTCTGGTTTGAATTTGAAGACAAGTTATTGCTTACATGGGTAGGCCTCCTTATGATTACTGGAAGTCAACATTTAAATTCTGTCTTTATTCGACTAAAGGGATCAAGTCCTCCAAACAGAGCAGACTCTCTGAGTTCCTTGGGTCATTGTTCTGGCTTTGAACAGTTTACCTGACATCTATAAAACAATTTTTAGCATAGGTTTTTACAATCTTTGTCTTTCATTGTACGGCTTCACTGTATAACATTGAAGTGCTTCTTGGACTTTGATAGTGATGTCCTTTGAAACAGAGATTTCTTTTAGTAGGTGGGAAAGACTCAGTCTGAAAGCCTGGTAGGAGCTCATAGTCTTTCTAAACATTTCCTCAAAGATACTGTCTGCCTTTCATTGGTTAATCTACTCGAAAATTACTGGAAGACTTAAAAAATTGTCCATGTTAAAACGGTTGGGTTAGTAATCCTGGCATGAGTCTTCCTGATGCTCCAGAGACTCCTTAAGTGTGAGGTACATTGGGAGAGGCTCTTCCAATCCTCAGTGGAAGAGTGGTGGTGATGTCACTATTACAGTTATACTCCCTCCTTCGCGAGGAAAGGGACAGGCCAAGGCCATCACGAAACACTAAACTCGCAAAGAAGTGCAGGTCGATAATATGCATGCAGGCCACGCCCATTGCTCCACCCCCCACCCCCCCCGAGCACTCCGAAGGGCTGCGGACAATTCTCTGCTCCTTCTCGTAGTCTGTCTCGGCACAGGCGAGCAAAGGGAGCCGTTTCTGAGCGGCTGCTGTGACCATGTGTGCTCACAGCCCAAACCCCGCACTGCTCCTCCCCTAGCCCCCCAGCCCGGCCTGGCCCCGGTGTTCACGCTGACCCCGGGGGCCCCGCGCCAGTCCGCGCGTGGGGAAGGGGTGTCCCTGATCTCTGGTTGGCATCTTTGGAGCCTGGAAAAACCTTAACTTTGCAACACTGCAACACCCCATGCACTTATGGTGGAGGGGAGGCGTTGGTATGGGAGTTTCTTTCCCTTTAACATCCACCAGTTCCGGCAGAGGCAGCGCTGCCCGGGCTTTGACTGGGCTTTGAGTAACAAGGAATGGCATGTCTTGTGGTGGTGCTGCGCTGGGTCTCAGCGGAGCACACAGGACCAGGGCAGGGACCAGGGCAGGGACCAGGGTAGGGCTCTAAATGCCACTGTGAGCTGCAGTAAATCACGTGCTCCAGCTGCCGCCGCGCGCCCGAGCCGCCACTGTGCCGCGCGCCTGAGCCGCCGCGGGCACAGTCACCGGGGTTGGGGGGGAAAGCGGCACGGGATTTAGGCTGTAGGAGCGACCGCAGCAGCCCGGAGAAGCCCCCAGGGTGGCAGGGGTGGGGAGGTCGGGTTTCTTTCCCTTTAACATCCACCGGTCCCGTGAGAGAGGGGCAGCGCTGTCCGTACGGTCCCAGACAGAAGCCTCCTCCTGGTGCAGCGACAGCTGCGCCCTCCCAGCACACAGCTTGCCTCACTTTCGTGGGGCAGTTTCTTGGGTCAGGGATGGGGCATGGTACCGCCATTGCGAGCCCCCTCCTCGCTGGGCGGGGTGAGTCCTGCCCCACAGGCACCGCGGCACCGCCCCTCGGCAGAGCAGATTGACTGCGCATGTCTGGGGCAGCTTGACTCACAAATGCGTGAATCATAATTGCGAAAAATTTGCTTCGCAAATGGGCAAGGTCGTAATGGAGAGGTCGCGATGCAGTTGGGATTCATTGTATTTAAGAAAAGAAAAGCACTCTAAACAGTTTTAAGAGCCAGTTCACTGCCTTTGCTGTGACCAGTTTCCACTTTATTCTTATTGATATGGGTTTCTCCCCACACTGCATGCTGACGATGCAGTTCCCATTTTCAGGGAACTAACCCCTTGGGAGTTCATGTTCTAAGTGTAGGCTGCATCTTCCTTTGGCTCACAGATCAGGAATCTCTCAGTGAAATGTGTTTAAAAAAAACAGTGTAGGTCTGATTGCTTCCCAGTGAATTTGTGTGGAGCCTTAATAATTAATATTGGTTTGAGTGCAACAGTTGGACCATCATATATGTGCCTAAAGCCAAACCAAGCACTCTCTGCTGTGTCACTGTTTAATGCTGGCTCAGCTAAGTAAATGCATTCTAGAAATAAGAGTGTATCTGTTAATTATCTAGTGGTGTAGTGACTGCTTTGCTGGTTTCCATAATTTTTTTGTATATTAATATGGTACAGTTATCAGACATCTGTTAACTATATCAATGAGACAGTGTTATAATTCAAAAGTGTGTTTCTTATTTGATGCTCATCTAATGTTTTTCTGCCAATTTGAATTGGAAATCCACTGAAAATTCAAAACTCAAGAGTTAGAAATCATTAGTCCTTGAAATTAGTTTTAAAAGTCTGCCTTTGTAATTAAGATGAATTGTCAGTCATCTAATAAAAATATTATTGGACTAATTAAATATATTGAAACTTTTTTACTTGCAACCATAGTGTTAATAGAAAACTTTCCGAAGTGCTGGTCAATCAGACTGAAAAAAATATATATTGGTAGGTTTGCTGATATGTAGGATCCACCTCTAAGATAAATCCTGTCTACAAACTGGATATTACTGGTTCCCTGTTCCCTTGTCTTCAGTTGTTGCTCTCATCTTACAAAGTTCAGGATGGTAAGACTTGTGCTAAGAGTGAGCTCCCGGACAACATGCACAAAAGTCCCTCTTCCTGCTCCTGTGCTCTGATGTCTAGCCCACTTAATTTACAGATGAGCCATGTAAACTAGTTTGAGGGAGGATTTCCATTGGTTGAATTTCGACAAAGGTCAGGAATTGTGGGATTGTTCTGGCTCTTTGCAGGGTCAATCTCAGACATTCAAGATGAGGTTTTCTGTATTTGAATAATGAACTTCAGTCTTTCGCTGCTCATAATTTCAAGGTTCTCTCTCCCCAGTTCCCTTTTGCCCCCGGCCTGTGTAAGCTGATGAAGAGGGAGCCTCCATTTCCTACAATTTATGTGCCTGATTATGAGAATAATTATGATTCCTTCTGTTGGCATTTTGTTTCTTAACTTTGTATCTTGACAGAGTGCCCTTGCCAGTGCACAGATGGGTATCTCAGGGATGCTCTCTCTGCCATGGGCCCTTCTGGCTTATTAGTGGTGCAGTAGACACTTCTGCCTCTCCACCTTCAGCTAGAGCAGCTTACACTTTTAGCACTGGAGGTTTCTGGTTGGCTCCCAGCTGTACTGTGTAGCTGGGTGTCCCACATGACCTGCCCAAGGATGAACAGGGCATTGTATTTAGCAGATTAAATCAAAATATACAGAAACACCCTTCTGCTGTAGTCACCCCTTAGCTGGGAAATACTACATGTACAGCAAGGGAAGAGGTGGGAGAGGAAATATTTAGTTGTCTGGTTTTGTCATTGCCTGATTCTAGAGGAAAAACTCTCAACACTAGAAGCTGGTGTTGATCAGGCGCATGGGAGAAGAAAAGCAGAGCCAGTGCAGTGAGTCAAATATTTATCTGCTGTAGATCAGGGTTAGTGCCAAGATATCTGTCTGGCTCTTTTTCTAACAATTGTGCACGATCGTCCTCCAAAAGATGGCAACAGCTGCTGGCACTGGCTCCTGACAGCTGTCTGCAGCATCTGCACAGCTGCGTCCTGCAGAGGTGCTGTAGAAAACACAAACAGGTAATAGATTTTGCAAAAGTGGCTTGCAAGTCCCTGAGGCTGAATTGAACTGTTATAAATCTCACCCTGAGATTTGGGTCTTGTGTCATCAAAACACACACTGCCTTACCATACAGCCATCTAAGAGCTGCCATAGAAATTGCCTCTACCAGTTTAGTTAACCTTTACACAAGGATTGAGTCGTTTTTTTCTCACTGAGAACAGAACTCTTTTTAATCCTTACCCCTCTCTTTCAAATCACAGGTAGTGATTAATTACTCAATCGTGAAAGGATTGAAGTACAATCAAGCAACACCTACCTTTCATCAATGGCGCGACGCACGGCAGGTCTATGGCTTGAATTTTGCAAGCAAAGAAGAGGCTACTACGTTCTCCAATGCAATGCTGTTTGCTCTGAATATCATGAACTCACAAGATGGAGGTAAATTAATCTCTATTAATCTGTGTCATTTTACAAAGCTTGTTATCGATCACTGAATGCAGCTGTTTTGGATAGTGTGCCATTATAAAACACATTATAATAAAAGAACTTAGCCTGTGGTATACAGCCTTTAGATCAGCATTTGCTCTAGTGTGAATTGTACAGATTTTAAGATTTTATTTCTCTTCCTTCTCATTTTGCATGGTACCTTAACTCACCATAGGAACAATTTGGGGATGCCACAGCAGGCAGGTAGCCCCACTAATTTATGTGGATCTGCATATGTGTCGTTTTACATGAAATATGGTAGAATATAAATAAATAGAAGGGAGAAAAGAATTAGCAATATTTTATAAGATAGATCTTGGAACTGGTATTCCCAGTGTGTTGGGTGTTAGTTCCAGACGTTGGCTCTTATGGGTCGGCTTTCACAAAAAGGAGTGTGGGGCATCTGGTCGGTTTCCTAAGGTAAAATGCAAAGGCTTATACTCTGGATGATGCCTGATGTTCCTGAATACTATATTGACTGCAGAATAAGTTTGTGGTGAAGTTTGCTGTTCTGGGAATGTTTCATTGCACTAGTGACAAGGGCCCAGAATAACATCCTGGTTTCTCAGTGGAAGCCAGTTTCTGGTCTGTGGTATCTGCATGAAGTACTCCCCTCAGTTACACACGACCTCTCTGCAGCTCCTGGGCTGGGAACAGAGCAGTCCTTGTGTAGTGTCTTTTTTTTTTCCTGCAAAATGCACACCACAGGCCTATTTTCCTTTTGTAAACACGGTGAGTCAAGGTTTACATCACTTGCTGCCATCCAGGTTTCACTGCAGTGTTCACTGGCAATGGACAGCAGCTCTTTAGAGAGAAGTTGTCTCCTAACAACCTCCAATACACAAATATGTCTTATTCAAAGGCATATTTGTAATACATAAAAGTTAGTAATTTTTATTTTGCCGTTTCTGACCTATTGAGCTGAAAAATGCAAAAGTCATCAAAAATCAAGAAATATTTTAAATTCTGAGCTATATTTAGAAATACTGAGGATGTAATCCTGCCGCCTTCAGATTGAACATTTTCAGCTGTAGTTGTGCCACAGCGGGAGACTTCACGAGGAAATCTGGCTAAGAGTCAGTAGTCCTAAACTTATGCAAGTCTGAAGAGTACAGAGAACTTTGGCTGCTCAGATGTGCCCAGCCCTTTTGGACCTCCAAATCTGGATACTTTGACTATAGTCTTGGTGTAGTGATTTGTTTAATGTCTGGCATGAATCTACCATTCTTCTGAAAGCCCTTAAGTTTGGGTTGGGGTTTTTCCCATCTGTCTCTTCCCCTCAAAGGGAGTGAGGTTTTTGCAGTATTTTGAAGTTGTTTTAGGGAGGTACCTTGTGACAACATGAGTCTCAGGATGGCAGTTTATTGCTCATAGGTGAAAATGAAAGAAACTGTCTTAAAGTTGTTTATGTGTGCTTTAGATGTTTTACAGACTTAAGATGCAGCCCATGCTGAAAAGCTTGCATTTAGAGTTTGTAGTTGTCACATACATGGACATGAATTGGGTCACAGATGAAAAAGTTTCCTACTTTCTTTTCTATAAAAAAAGTGGTCTGGTAAACATTCTGCCTTCAGCAACCCCTTTTGTCTCACAGATAAAGTCTTAGAAGTTAGTTGTCCTATTCTTTACAGCTGAGCTTGTCAAAAGCCGAAATTTGGTTTAAAGGGAATTTGAGCCTTTCAGTTTTTTAAAAAACCCCTCTGATTCTATGAAGCACATTCCCCAGATATTCATTTTTATCCATTTTTTACATTAGAAAATGTATTTCTATAAATATTTCTCTTTAAGTTGTATTAGCAACAAATTGATAATAGATTATATTGAGGACTTTTATATGATCATAAGTTTCCCAGTTATTGCAATGATCTCAGAGTGCAAGTTGACAGCAAAAGTACATCATGGATATATGGTATAAAAATACGTATTTTTTTCAGATCTGCTCTTCCGGGCTCCTATAGCCCATACGCATTTGTGGGTATGAATTAATGTGAACAAGAATTCACACAAACACCCATATCCATATATCTTTTCAGGCACAGCCACAGCCTGCATACTCCATCCATTCTGCTGCCTGCATGCTGCATTAGGGTCTGCCTTTTCATGTGGAAAAATGATTAGATAAAAATGTATTTATTATATCTATGCATCCATGTATTAAAGTGCTTATGCAGATCGATGGCAGCTTTAAGGGGTGCATTTGTATGCATACACTAATAAAATGCTCAACCAAAATGACAGGGACAAACAGAGGTTCCTTCTGTCCCATACATTGGACAGCATACCCTATCTGCTAGCTCAGCAGCTTGGAATATGCTATGTGCACTAGTTGGGATGTGATATTTCTGATGTTTAGTTTTTTCATGCAGTCCTTGCTGAGACATTATTATGTTTAAAAACTTCTGATCTTCACATAGTTGAATAGATTCTGGTTCCATGACTGCTTCTCCCTTCGTTCTACCACCCACTTCCATAAACTAAAATTAATCATGGTAGACTACAGCAGAAAATGTGAGACTGCATCATATCTTCAGCAGACGTGGAGTCAGGGTACTGTAACACTTGGGAAAATAACTTGTCTTGGCACAAGGCAATGGTGTCGGGTTTTGAGTGGTGCATTAAGCTGAATCTGTTTAAAAGAATGATAGCAGTCTCTGTTTTGAGGAGTTGGAAATAATTTTTAGGTAGTGCTGATTTTCAAATTACTGGGCCACTTTGAATGAACGTACAGTTACGAACAAGTGATGAGAATTACTGTATTGTCGTTCTTCCTCATGAGGGAAATTATGATGCCCAAGCTCAACCACAGGCACTGATCTCTCTGTACTGAGTATGCGGGGGTGAAAACCAAGTACTTCATCAAATGCCTGAGGTTAAATGGGCTGAACCAGGTTCTACAGCCAGCCTGTGTTAACCTGGGTTGCATGTTAACCTCAATGCTGGAGAGGGGATCTTTTCAGGGATATGATTTCCCAAAGTTTGCAAAGTTAGGAGAAATGCCATAGCCTAAACTCTCTGTCTAGTTGTATTTCAGCAGTGGACATACTCTTACACATGGAGAGAGCTGGCCATGTTACACATGTCCAAGCTGTCAATGCTGTGGTGGGAGCGGCTTCCAGTGCACATCATCAGTGTGGGCTAAAACAAGCCTTGCAGGACAGGAACACAAAGTTGGCTCAGACTTTTGCTTTGTAAGGATGCTAATGATTATGTTAGGGGCAATTTGAAATGAGATAAAATAAGACTAAAAAGAAAGTAATAGTAATACAAATATGCGCCATCCTGCTTTTGGAGGTTGACAGCTGCCTCAGTGAATCACAACCGTTTACCTGGGCAGCTTGTTTATATGCCTAATAACTTTGATTTCTTTATACATCTCTTTAATCTCTTCTCCTTTACAACAAAAAATTAAGAGTTGGTCCTGAGCCTGCCTGCAAAATGAGAGCAAATGATAAGGTTGACTTGCTCATTTACCAATCTCTTGCTTATATTTCTTTAATGGTGTCATTTAGTAAGACCATTAGCATGACAAACGACTTCCCATTTAATTGTTTTTCTTTCATGAGTGTCTGCTTTGTGAAGTCAGACCTTCCACTGGCATAAGTTACCTGATACAAGGTAGTGTGTCACTAGCTTACTTTGTCAGCTGCAGCCGGGTTTCACTGAGAGCAGAGCATCACCCCTTCTTGCCCCATTTTGCACAGATCCTGCCCAAAGGCTGATGATGTTTGCTAAGCAGACAAGGTTCATGTTCTTCAGAGCTTACATCCTCTTAGATTTACCAAATGCAGTGGCTGGTGTCAGTACAGCATTGTTATTGAAGCAGGACATAAGGTGAGGACATTACTAAGCCCAAATGGGCAAATTCTTCCCTGCCATACTTTTGTAGGAAAGCCAGCGGTGCCTGTGGTGAAGGTAACTTTCTTTGGGGCTTAATGGAGCCTGTGCACTCAGTGCTTCTCCCAGTGAGTGTCTACACTTCCGTGAGAGAGAGAATTAGACTATTTTCACTCTTTTCTTGCTCCCCAGATTTCTAGAAACAGGCAAAGGAATTCTTCATTTTTTTCCTTCTTTATGTACCCACTTCAGATACTGCCTCTGAGTCCCTGCTGGTCCCTGGCAGCCCCTGCATGTTCCCATGCTGCAGGAGGAGGCAGTGGCTCAACTTTGTGGCTTGCTGTGACCAGCTCTGGGGGCATCTTGAGCTTCCATGGCTTAAAGACCTAGTACCTCTTGGAGAAGAATTAAGGCTCTGATCTATGCTACTGGTAAATGCTGCCTGTGACATGGTGAATATAACATATTATGAACTTTTGCTTTTCTTTTTCTGTCTTTGCCCTGAGGACTTGTTTAGTTATTATTGACTTCCTATGCATGAAAATCCTATTCCTAAATGTAAACACCACATTCTGGAAAGCTTTATGCAGAGTTAATCATAGTTAGAGGTCAGCTGCCGTATCTGACTAGGAAGGGAGAAGTTGGAGGAGAGCATGAAATAGTAGGAGAGGTTTGAAGAAAATTAATAGTGATTTATTTGTTTATTTATTGCTTGTAAGAAAGCCATTTTCTTGTTCTAAGTGGCTTACGGACAACAAGATACAGATGTAGGTCATGGAGGGTGCAGAGTTCAGCCTTGTGCCTTCTGACATCTCACTTCAGAGACCCAGTCTTAACTCTGCAGGGAGGGCATTTTGGAAATCAGAAAGACTGTTCCTTACTCATCTTCTGATTAGAAGATCTGCTGGCTTGTCTTTTCCATCACTGGTGATTATTTGACGTGTATTTATCAAGTCTCCTTTCCTCTTAGTTGGATTTGATGAAGTTCTTTGGAATTTGCGATCTTTTTCCTTCAGTCATTCTGCTCTTAGCCTTGTTCAGAACTGATGGCATTTCTGTATTTCTGGGAGCAAGTTCCTTGGAAAGCACTTTGATCCTACCAAAATAAGGAGAGAAATAAAAGAATAAAGCATTGATTCATCAAACAGAAGATAAACTGGCAGAATGTAGCATACATTCTCTCTCCTACTTAGATGCCCTAAGTATTTGCAAGGTTTCTGTCAGTGAAGGATGTGTGTGAAGATTATGGTGTACTGGATTTCAGATGAAAGTCTACACAGGTTTTTAAATAGATTTTTCTATTGCTATGTTCAGTTCATTTTTTCATTAAAATCTTTCCAACCAGTCCTACGTCTCTCAGTTTTTCAGTAGCACTAAAGTGTAACTGCTGGGAAACTCAGTCAGCTGAATTCATCTTCTACAATGCAGTGCCTTTTTTATTTGATAATATTGCCCCAAGACTTCCCAGCACCACAGAGGACACAGTGTGGGAAGACAAAAGACTGCATCTTCATTATAGTACTGCATAATACATAACTCATCAATAATGGAAGGGACCCACCACAGAACACAATGGCCACTTGCAGGCAGCTCGTTCCAAAACTGTGCTGGTGTAAAAAGATCTATGCCTCATGCAAGGCGCTTTGCATACTGCGCTGCAGACTCATTTCCCACGCTACATCAGGTGTGTTGGTGCAGATTATAAAGAAGTAAGTGTATATTTTATGCACGCTGTATTTTAAAGTGTGCTAATAACATGAAAGATACCTATAACTTCATGTCACATAGACATTCCAGATCCATAAGCATTCATCCTGCTGAAGCTCTTTGAACCAAGTCATTCCAAAAGTTGTTCCTACTTACAAATTAGGCATAGAGAACTTGTTAATACCAAACTTTTGAACTCAGTAGTGTAAATATGATCCATGTGGTCAGACACCTAGTGCTTGCCAAAATAGCAACCCACAGGCAATGGTTAAATGGGTGCATGTGAAAAAATACAAAACCCCTTTTGTTTCTTTGAAAAACAATGCACGCCCAGGGGAATAAATATTTTCTGACTGACATCTTTCAAAAACACCAGAGAAAGGTTTAGAGAAATAAATTTCCAGCCTCATGCCTACACTAATTTCAATATTAACTTCAGTTACTTAGAAATACTCTGCATATAGGGCAGTTTTTGATCTAAATTGCTGTGCTTTGTAAGTCAATGAAGAGGGAGGGAAAATTCAAGTAAGATGATGAGCTTTTTCCTTTCGTCTGCTGCATTGCTTTATCACTGGAACTGTTCCAGAAAAATCCACTTGACACACATAATCTTTTAGTATGTTGCTTACTATAGAAACAAATTCCTTCCTTTGTGAACCGGGCAGAGACGAGCTGTTACCCAACAAACTAGGGGTGAATTTATTAAGCAGCCAGTGAAGGGCACTCCCCAGGCAGTGCCCCATTGTGTTTGACAGGTCTCTGTCCAACCCTTTGAGGGCAGGACGCCCTGGTGACCCCAGCTGAAAAAACCCAGCTCAGTCCATAGGAGCACTCATCATGTCTTAACTCCCAAGGCTTTTTCTTCCCATGATGGTGAGTAAGACAGTCCTTATACAAGCCCACTGCCATCTTTCCAAAACAATCAACACTTTTTGCCCTTCAGTAAAGGCACTTACCATGCAAGCTTCCCCTGCCTGCCTAACTGCGGGTGCTCTCTTCTCAGGTTATATCCCAAGTTGGATATATGACATCTATAAGACCCCGGGTACACTTCACATTAAATGAAACATGTTTAGAACCAGAACTGGAAGAAGTTGGTCCAGTCAGAAGCAGCAGTGAATAAAACTGGTTAATCTTCCATATCAGCTTGGCTCCATCTGACTGGAGCACAGGAGTTCAATTGCTTCATTCATGAATAGATAAACTGGGATTACAGACTCCTTTCAGTGTTAGAACTGTAAATATCATTACTATTATTCATCTGTCAGGAAGTATCAAACCATTATTTAATTATTCTATAGAAGCAGGCATATTTTCAATTCAGTTTTTCAGTCCCCGAGATGGTAGGGATCCACGGCGGAAAGTTTTCCAGGGCACTGAAGTGCTCTCGCAATGATATGCAAATAAAAGCCCATGGCATGTTGCTTGTACACATATCTTAGCCACTTTCCTGCAGGACTCTACTGTATCTCTGCTCAGAGCAGTAGCAGCAGCGCCAGAGCCACTGTTGAACATCTAGAACAACATGAGGTGCCTCTGTTCTTTGAAGAGCATAATAAATCTAATGGCTCTTGAGTCTCTTGATGATGTTTTTTGCTCTGCTGAATTCTTCTGCACTAAATGAAAACCACTTCAGGAAGGAAACTGTGTGTGGGAAAAAAATTGTTGAGAGATTTGAGAGAGACTTGAATACGTTGAGATCGAAGACTTGTGATAGCAAGATTCCCTAGCACCAGTGCTTTCAAACACTTGTTTTTCTGAAAATGGTGCAAACTGGCAAAGTCCCCAGAGCAGAGTGGTAGGAGATTCAATGTGGCATTTTCACTAGACTACAGTAAGTGGCAGAAGAATATATCATCTTAGGGAAGAAAGTAATTGTCAAGATTTAAGAAGTCCAGTAATTTATGTGCAAGCAGTGTAGGCTAGATTTTGGCCAGTATTCATTTGGAGACCATTTATAGGGTGTTTGCTTGCTGAATATAACTCTTCATCTGGCAAAGGCTCCTTTTTGGGGGTTAGCCTGGACTGTATACACATCATGTCCTTTGTCAGCCAATGGCTGCGAGTGAAGCTCAGCCTCAAGCCTCAGAAGTGTGAGAGCTGCTTTTCACCAGGAGATGCTGTGACTCAGAAGCAGCTCTGTGTCACTTTCTCTCCCTGCCTTCCTCTCCTCTCCCCAGGGACATGGCAGGAGAAGCCTATGCCAGCAGTGCACTGCCAGCACCCTCAGGCTCAGCGCCTCGGGTGGGCCCTGGTGGGCTCTGCCCTGCCCCTGCCTCTCTGCTCTGCACAGGCAGCAAGCAAAGGGGTGGGTTTACACCCGTCTGCCGTCTCACCTCCTGCATAACCCTGTAGCCTGTGCTTAGAGTCTTACTCTTCAAAAATCTGAAGCATATGAAGAGCAAATGGCTTTATGTGATAAGAACAGTATTTTTCTCCTTACCTTTTCCAAGTTGAGTCTCAGTGTGTTTTGTTTTGCTCACCAGTAACAGTCTATGGGACATCTCTTTGTTATCTGATTTCTTCCAGTGAAAGAGAAATTGCTTCTTGGAAGAGATTTGATTTTTCACAAACTTTCCTTCATTTCTGTATTTATTTTCTGTCATTCTTAAAGTGCTTTGATACTTGGTGTCCTGGAGTGTTCTGTAAAATAACATGACTTTGTGTCGGAACACAAATTGCTTTTTTAAATCAGTTTGTCTTCCTTTTCAGACCCTGCATGAGTTAGAGGTGCTGTAATTCCATGCACAACAATGTTCTCTTTACCTCTGTACGTGCACTGACATCTCACCTCACTCTTCAGATTGATTCACATTATTTTTTAGAGACAAATATTGGTATAGTTCACATAGAATAAGTTGAGAAGAACATTCTGTGAAGTTTTTCTCACTGGAATAGGAGAAAGAATATAAAAATGAAATAGACTATTTTAAATACTGTAATGGATGCCCTCAATCTTAAAACAAACAAAAAAACCTCCCAAAATGACCAATCAGTGTGCTGTGGTGTACTTATACAGATTCAGATTTGCAAAGGATTTGCAAAGAATGATAACGATCACCAGGTTCTCCAAGTTTGAATCAGCCAAACTAGGCTTATTTTTACATTAGTGCTGTGCTTCTCCAAATGCCATTTATTTTTTTTAAAAGTTAAGTACAGAAACTTAGAATGTACAGAAAGTAACATCTCGTAGTGTTAGCCCCCCCTTCCCCCAATTACTTATTTTTTGCTGTTCACAGGTACTCTATGCTAATTGTTGGGTACTGGCTAATTATTTAACAGTAGTTATCTTGAAAGGAGCACAAATGTATTGGGATTAAGATAGGTTTGGGTTATTATCATACAATCATAGGATGATTTGGTTTGGAAGGGACCTTAAAGATCACCCAGTTCCAACCCCCTTGCAGTGGGCAGGGACACCTTCTACTAGACCAGGTTGCTCAAAGCCCCATCGAGCCTGGCCTTGGTTGCTGAGCTGGCAAGAAACTTGGTGGATTTTTATATATAAAAGACCAAGACTAAGAGCCAGATCTTGTAATAGATTGTCTCTGCACAATAACTCGTGGACTCCCCTAGCTGTGATCCACTCCTAACAAGTGATTTTGTGAGCATGGTTCTGCTGTTAACAGGTGTAGAAATGCAGGTTGGGCTGTCTGTATGATCCAGGAACAGTAACAAGTGTTCCTAGAACAGTCAGGTAGGTATTTTAATTTTATCTAAAGGCAAAATTCATCCTACCTTCCCTCTCTTTTCCATCGCTGACTGTAAAGGATTGCTGCTAAGAACCCTTCCTTGGTTCCTGACAGTGATCTTCTTCCAAACTTTCTAATGAAAGAATTAATGATTTCTAATTATGGTGTAATTAATTAGTAACTACAATGATAATTAAACCTCTAGTTTAATAATAATAAATTAGGGACTTGGAATATGATGCACATAAGATCTGTTTTTAGTGATGCTCCGTGGATTTCTCTGGAACAGTTAGAAAGAACTCGCAGGAATACATGTGTGTTGTGAATGTCCATGTGTGTGTGTTCACATGGGCAATGCATGTGAGATTATCACTTCTCTGACTGCCTGATCTCTGCAAACAGATGGGCTTTGTGCATGCAGATTTTGGGGTTTCATATCAGAAGTGAATTTAGGAAAAAATTTACACATATAGGTAGCTAGAAATCAGGAATAAGCTGCTGGGCTGAGAGGATTTTTCACATGTAATCAAAGTAAAATTGATAGTACTTTGAATTTTGCTTTTAAACTCTGCTTTTTTTTGTGCCATGGTTTACTGTGCAAAGAACATTCACTAAAAATGTGTTTCTGGTCAAAACAAACAGTGTTTAGGACCAGAGGACTATGTGGGGACAGTGGTGCAGCTGAGGAGGCAGGGCACAGCTCTGCAACCTCTCTGGTGGCAGGCTCATCTGAGGGGGAAAGTCTGCTTAATTCCAACCACGGAGTGAATCGCCATATGCTGCTGCCAGCAAAGCATGTAGAGCAGCTTCTGCTGCTGGCTGGTAATCCCTGGGGAGCTCTCACGAAGTCTGTTAATGGCCTTCTTAGATGACTCCGTGCGGTCATCCAGCATCTTATTTTTCACCAAATCAGGGATTCGAAAGCTGTAGTTTGTGTGGCATTCTGCAAGCAGAATCTCAGACCCTTACAGCAATGACTGTTGTAATTTCTCCACTTAATCCTAATGAAGCGATACCACTGAAAATGGGATTAGTTTAACCGAAATTCAGCCATTTATGTGCTAGGCATCTAGTTTACAATAACGGTACAGTTTCCTTTCCACTCCACGAAGCGAGGAGTGCTCACCTGGAGGTGGTGAGTGTGGCTGTGGTCCTGTGCTGCTGGCTGGTGGCCCAACGAGCTGCACAGTCCCTGCCACACAGCAGGGAGCAAACCGCTAGCGTGACAGAATGGAACAGCATCGGGTTGTCCTGCAGTTCAGGAAGGAAGTAATCTGCTAATAGGTGATTTTAGTTCCTGAGGCATCCAGCCTTTGCCCTTGTACGTGCTCAACTGCACAACTGAGGAGGAAACAGCGTGATTCAGGTCTTGAAGATGCATTTAAAATTCTGTTCCACTTCTACTGACAAAAAAGGCCAAACCCTGCCAAGCAATCACCGTCAATCAGATTTGCATGGATTGCTTTATCTGTTGGTCTTGATTAGTATTCCGGAGAGCTCTGTAGAAAACATCAATTTTAATTCCGTTTCCTCCAGTGCTGGTTTCCAGGGTCTCCCTCTGCTGGTCAGTGCAGCGCCTGGAAAGCTGTGTGAACATCATCCATGCGATACAGCAAGCTGGAGGAGGCGGACTGAGAAGTATCTTGGCTTTTTTTCACACCTTTAAAAATAAACTTGGTGTCACGAGTCCTTGAGGTTATCACCTTTTTTGACTGCTTGAACTTGCTAAATGTGAATGCTCATTCTTGTGAGGAAATGGTGCATTTCCCACAGTGTGGCAAAGTGAGGAGCAGGTACTGCAGGTGCCTCTGTGCTGGTCTGGTACATTGCAGACAGGAGCAGGAGGATGTTCAGAAATTTGGATGTTGCCAGAAATCCACTTGAATATGAATTGTCCTGAAATTCCTGGTTGTCACATCTAAGGCATTTTAGCTTATGGAATATTTGCTTATTCTTTTTTTGGCATAATTGGCATCCATAATAGAAATTACTCTGTGCATTTATTTGAATCTGAGTCCTTAGGTTTCCCTGCATCATTTACAAATACACACATTTCAGTTTCCCGTCTCAAGATGCTTTGACAAAAAATCCTACAAACACTTTGAATCAGCAGAACAGCTGGGCTAACTGAACTTGGACAAAAAGAAATGAGCCTCTTGGTGTCCTCCAGAACCTGCCAAATCACTAAGTGATGACTAACAAGGGGGGCACATCTAATGCAAAAGCTGGCAAGAGTTAGCATGCACAGTGCCACAGGAGGGGCACCTTGATCAGGAAAGGAGAGGTGGATGGATGCAGGGGGGCCAAAGGGCAACAGTAGCACGCCAACTGGTCCCTGCAGCACTCTGGAAATGGATGGCCAAAGTGTGTGGACAAGTTTCTCGATCTGTGGTGGAGGCAGCAGGCACTGGAAGAAAGCTTGGTTCCTGTAGAGTCAGCAGAAAAAGTACAGACTCTGAGAAAAATAAGTAATTTATCCCTAGTTTATGAAAGTATATATGCCCCTTCGGACAAGCTGGCATTTGATTCCTTTTTTCCCCTCTCTGCTGTAACATTTCTATGAGCACAGAGTAGCTGCATTTTTTTGACTGTTATTGCAATAATTTTCTTACAGATGAAATTGCCCCTGGGTGGCTTCAGATTATCCCATCAGCCTGAGAGTGCACCCCCCGAATCGCCTCTTTTTGCTTATCAGAGTTTACTGGTGTGTCCAGCAAATGCCCAACTAGGGTCTTGCTGTATACATTTCTTGTCTTACATCACATTATATTGCAGTTAGATCTTTCAACATGGCTGTATTTTTAAATAATGCTTTCCATGACGCTGCAAATGGTGCAGAACATTGTAAGCAGACAGCCACTGAATTGAGCTGTTGGGGTTGAGGGCAGGGGGTTTGGTGAGCAAACCATACTATGCAAGGAAGCTATTTTTTTACAGTCATACTGCGAGAAACCATTGCTAAAGCCTCAACAGTGCAGAGATGTGTCCTTGGTCATGCTGTAAAGGTCAGCGTGTTGAGGGCTGAGTATGCAAGTGCTGCACCCAGGTCTGTTTTGTAGGCAGGTTTTTCACGTGCCTTTCAGTGCCATGGCTTATATTCATTCCTGTGTCTCTTCAGCTTCTGAAGTTAAGTTGCAGGTACAACACAAAGCTCCGTGTTTCTTCTGGAGCATTCTTAAGGTCCATCAAGCTCGGGAAACTCAGTGAGAGCTCTGCACCAGGCATGAGTTGGGTGCTTAAGTCACCATTTCAGCCATGCTGGGAAAAATGTTTCCAAGGGTTTTCAAGGTTCTCTTAACTGAAACCAAAGTTTTTTGCAGAAACGTGTTATATCTGGTTGTACTTTTTATTTTATTAAAATCAAAATGGGATTTTTTACCTTCCTGAAAAGGTAAAGTATGCATTTTTCATTCTGAAATTACCTTTTGGTTCACTTTTTATTTTCAATTGCACATAATGTAAATTACCATATTGGGTTATCATGAAGGCAATCACAAAACCCCAGCTTTCTGATTCAAAATAAAGAGAAATACAAGCAAAACATTATTTCCTGTTTCCATTTTAAAGCTCAAATTCAAGGTAAATCGCAAAAACATAACAAGACCTGTTACATCTTTTAGTGAGAATCAAAATCCCATATATTTTTGTGCTAATTCAGAATTTGTCTTTAAATTAAATCCCAACATTTTACCAATAAATTCTTCTTTCATGGCTACACTAGAAACAGCGATGTGTCCTGGTCAGCAGTATCTTGCATTATTGGATTTCACATTATAACATTTATTTTTAGTGTTAAAATTAATTTACAGCTAATGTGAGAACATTAGCTATTTAAACAAAACTGCAAAACATATTGTCAGCTTTCACACTACATAAATTAAACCAGTATTTTCTCATATTACATGAGAAACAGATACAGTAGGATGTTTGGGGTTTTTACCATATCAAATCATTCTGAAAGTGTCTGTTGTGCTAATCAGATGATTTGTGGGTTTTATTTTCATTGGTCTGCTGCACTATGGTGCGGATACTAATGCCTCTGTCTTCTTGTACTTACGTGCTTTAAAATTACGTGATTTTGGTTTTCCCAATTTAACCTTGGTTGGAGATTTTGAAATGTTTTCCCCTAGGCTTTTTCTCACCACATTTCAATTCTCACACTGTGCTCAATGTGAAATGTTACAGTTAAATCTTAGTTTCTTTCATTTTTTCAGCTGGAGTATGTTTTTCCCCTCATGCAAGTTCCTGTTAATATGGCAGCATTTAAGGATAAACTGTAGTCTCCAGGGTTTCTGCCATCATGACCCAAGTTGTTTGGAGTTTGTCCTCTGCAATGGATTTATCAATGGGGGAGCGTTGGCCTAAGAAAATTTAATTTCTTTTTTTCTCCCTTTCAGTAGTATAATGGTGCTTTTAAAAACTTCGGTATTCTGGTCATGTTATCAATGACTTATTTTCAAAAAAGAGCAGACGCAAAATTTGACCTACTCTCAGGGTGAAGCTGTGTGTCTGAGTTGGCTTCGTTGTGCACAGCACACACCAAAAAGAAAATGCTGGTCTGGAGTGGTATTTTTTCACATCAGATATGGTGACCCTGAAAGGATATGCTTCAGGAACCACTAGGAATCATGTGGTGCATTTTCATAGGACTCAGTGTACAGGGTTTGTGGGGCAGGGGATAAGAATCAAATCCCCCAAGTCATAGTAATGTGGCCAAACAATGTAATAGCCAGGAGTCCTCAGCATGAACCTGTCTCTAGAAGAGAGCTAACAGCTGCACCTTGTGGGCTTGAAATGCCTTGCAGAGATAAGGAAAAAAAGCCCTTTGTCATGACACTGTCTTTCATTAAAGTCTCATTAATTGACTTTCAAAAGTTATTGGCTTTGTCTTGTCAGAATGAATCCTTATTATCAGGTAGAAAAGATGAGGCCATGTTTACAATGATGACCATGCAGAGAGAGTATTATTTAAGGATTTATATTCATTTGCCTGTCAGATTAAGGTTTTATGCCGTTCCCTGTGTGAATTAAACACACAAAGCAGTTATGAGAGTTATGAGATTTTCTGATGGGTTTCTATGCTGAATTGCAATGAAATCTTATATTATCAAATGAAAGTGCCCACTCTCATACATTAATATCCTTTTGTATTTGGAATGGATATAAAAATAGATATCACATTGTATATGTGAATTACACACGATATTCACACAGATTTTCATTTCAAAAAAACTAAAGGTCATTCTGACGCCACAGGGAATGAAGTTTTCAATTGGTAAGACAAAGCAGAGATGCATATCCTTAATGTTACTGGTCCCCTCGGGGAATGGTGCTTCATTTCCTCTGACTCAGTCAGCAGTCAGGGTGGATCCACCTTCCCATGCCACACCCCATCACCGCAGTTATCGTGTGCAAACAACGTGGCATTGCCGTGGCACAGCTGTCTCTCAGAAAGGAAAAGAAAAACAAAAAACGTAATGAATGAGAAGATACAGAGAGAGAAATAAACCCCAAGAAAAGCAAGTGATACAAATGAAAACTCTTCCTCACCACCAACTGGGTGATGCCCAGTCAGTCCTCAAGCAGCAGCCCTGGGCCAGCCTTCCCCTTCCTTTTATTGGTATGGAATATCCCTTCAGTCAGTTTGAGTCAGGTGTCCCTGTTGTGTCCCCTCCCAGCGCCTTGTGCACTCCCAGCTTATTCTGGGGTGGGGTGAGAGGCAGAAAAGGCTCCTCCAGACAGCCTATTCCAGTACTGAGTGCACTGAGCTGGAAAGTGCCAGATGCAAGTGCTTCTTTGTAGAATTCAGACCCTCTCTTGCTCTGTGCTCAGTTCAGGTTCATGTCCTGTAGGAGAATTTTCTGAAGAAGTGTTTTGAGAAAAAACCTCTCATGCAATACAGAATCACACAACCACAGAAGGGACCCACAAGGATCATCGAGTCCAACTCCCAAGTAAATGCCCATACAAGGATTGAACCCACAACCTTGGTGCTAATTTCAGGGTCATCATCTTTCTTTTTTTTTTTTTTTATAAATAATAACCTAACTCCCTATCCCGTCATCCCATTATCTAGACAATGTCACTGAGTTCCTCATCCAGTCTTTTCTTAAACACCTCCAGGGATGGCAACTCCCACCACCTCCCTGGGCAGACCATTCCAATGAGGGATCACTCTGGGAAAAAACTCTTGTAACATCCAGTCTAAACCTCTCCTGGCGTAGCTTAAGGCCATGTCCTCTTGTTCTGGTGCTGGCAGCCCGAGAGAAGAGATGTACATCCACCTGACTGTAACCTCCCTTCAGGTAGTTATAAGCAGCAGTGAGGTCATCTCTGAGCCTCCTCTTCTCCAGGCTGAACAACCCAAGTTCCCGCAGTTGCTCCCCATAGGGCTTGTCCTCCAGCCCTTTCACCCTTCTTGTTGCCCTTCTCTGGACGCTCTCAAGCAGTTCAACATCTTTCTTAAACTGTACTTCAGTAAGGAAAGAAAATTTCTATGAAGGAAGTGGATTTTCAGCTGTTGGACTTCACAAGGAGAAAAATAATTAAAATGTGAAAATAATGTTCAGTCAGAGGATACTGGGATGTCCTGATGATACAAAATAGGCTTCATAGTATTTCAGTGAGAGGCTAGCTCTCACCAGTAAAATGTGCTAGTTAGAAAAGGAGATAAAATGCTCCCACATCCCCAAATGTGAGTCACTGGAGGGCTTATAAACATGGTCAGGACTGTTTTGATTCTGACTGATGATAGTAAGAGAGTGTTGTGACCCTGCTACTTCACAACATCTATATTTGAAGTGTCAATGTGTTGCTTTTTCACAATGTTGCGAGTCTGTTCCCCAAAATTTCCTTGAGCTGTTATTCATGGCTGCTTTCAGAGTTTTTCATCTCAGCTATGAAGATTGATTAAAAATTGAACAACTGTCTTAAAGGTATCCCATGGCTCAATTCTGCTGAATTGCTGTTGCCCGGTCTTCTATTCTTGCTATATATATATTCCAGGAAGAAGTTGTGATGCTGCACAAGTATTTGTGAGAGGGATGTAGCAAGGGAAGCCTTCACCAGATAATGAGGAAAATTAACATTGAGATTGTAAACCTCGACATACAGAGAAGAAATCTTATCATAATTCTTGTCTTCCAGCACAGCACTTACCTGGAATTTTATATAAAAAATAAATTACAGAATTGTTCATGCCAAGATTACAAAGGATGATTTGTTCTTAAAATTTCTTTCAAGGAAACTAAACAAGTTTTGACAAAAATGTTTAACAGGTGCCTTTGTATTTATGTATTGGAATAGGAGAGTGAAAAAAGTAAACCAGTTATTAAATACAAAGTAGTGCTTGTCTCTAATAATATGTTTTAAAAATATGTCATGTTATTACAGAAGGCATGAATATTTGGTACCTCAATGTCCCTGGGTTTAAAAGGGTTCTATCACAATTTTTTAATGCTACATGTTACAATTTTCTCTCTATTTGTGATGTGAACATGTTATTATTTCTGCCTAAATTATAAAAACTAAGTACCTGCCCAGCTGGTGTCGATGTCTAGGGAGTGACACACTTGGACCTCAGAACTGCTTTGATAAAATAGGCTGAGTGAGTAACTCCTTCAGATCTCACCAGATAAGTAAGTATTGCTGCAGAGGACACCTGACCTGAGTGAAAGCTGCAAAAGACATACTCTTTTCTTTTTTTGATGTGGCAACTGCTGTGGAGCCCCATGCTCCTATGCCATAACTGTATGTTCACTCCCCATCTGGAATGGGCACTTTCTTGACTTTTAGGAGGTAGTAGCCCTTGCAAAGTAGCATTTAACATTGGAACTGAGAGGTTTTCTCCATCATGTTGGTATTTCCAGTTTGCTTAGCAAAACTTTGATTGCGGTGTGATTCACACTGCTGTGCCAGGCAGATGGGTGATGTGGCCTCTGGGTGAAGTGTGAAGCCACCTTCTGCTGCAGACTTTTTGTAGTCTGCCTGATCCTGTGATTTGTGGTCTAGGGGAGCTAGGGTACATTGTTCGTGTTACTTCTGTGAGCAGACATGAAAACTGGCCTCAGGAGATGTGAAGTTTTGTGACAGATTTGAGGTGACATCCCACTCTTTCACCAGAGTGTTCTTCATCCCACAGGATGTTCCTGGTCACACTGGGGTACTCTGGGTCTGTGCTTAGGTACCATCTTTTCCCCAGCATCTCATTTGGACACTATGTCTGTCTAAGTTAATTAGCAGGATTGCTCAATGTCTCTGTTCTTTTTTGCCACTTGGGCAGGTTTTTGTTTTAAATACTAGTCTGGCTGGCTCAGCAGTGTCATCTATGAGGAATGATTTGGGCTGCCATCAGCCCGAGTACTCACTGGAAGTAAAACCATCATGTGAATTACGGTTCTTGCAAAGTATTTGGTGCTACCGCTGCCCTGCCTTTATCATCTGGTCTGGGTTTTTCAGTATCACCTCTTCAAAATAAAAATAACTGAGTGGTCCCTCCACTGTTTGTATCTTTAAACTGTTGTTATTTAAAATATAGTACATAATGTTAACTGTCAATTTGACAGTTAAATGGTTGCTAAAGCACATGCACTTCCCTTTGGAGGATTTAAAGAGGGAATTACAGAATCAAAGAATAGGTAAGGTTGGAAGGACTGTAGTGGGATAAAGTATTTATACATCCGGAAGAAGTTAATTAATATCAATTCTGACTTGTTGCACTATAGCTAGAAATAAAATCGCATTTTTTTTAGTGTGTGAACCTCAGTTGCTTAATATTGTAAATCCTGAAGGTCTGCTTCTCTTAGATGGCCTTTGTACAACACACTTACTTTGTGCAGTCCCTTCTGATTTACATTTTTGGTGGAAGTTAAATCTGTTGAGACTAATAGGTTTATAAAATGCTATCTATTCCTACTGACATGTGAGAGTAATACAAGAAAGGATCATGTTTTTCTTCTCAATGACCTGTTTTAAAGCTTCTCACATGAGAGGCTTTCTCCACTTGCTAACTCAGCTGACCTGTCTGGTCACCTCCACCTTTCTCTTGTAGTTGAACTTCGTGAAGAGATTCATAGAGCCATTAAATAATAGATTTAAGCGTAAAAGAAGGCAGATATGCAATTACACCTATATTTTGTTTTATTTTCTAGTTGTAAAGTGTTGTATGTATACTAATTTATTTTTGTTTTCCTTGAGAAGGTCCAGATACAAGGGATGGCATATTTCAGCAAAGAGAATTGGTGGTGATTTGTTTTCCCATTTTAGAAAAAGTGTGTACTGCAAGTTTAATGGAATAAGTTGGATTTAATAATTGGTTTATTAGAATATTCTGATATTTTTGTAGCAAGCAGGCAGCAGACCTGTAGTTGGCTCCAGCAGCATTTTCTCTCCTGGTGCTTTCTTGAGAACTGAGGAAGGATGTCTTCAGTCTGTGGTAGCGCTTAAAGCTACACACGTGTGTGTAGAATGTTGGTTAAGTGTGTAATGTCTTACAGGATGGAACAAGAAGCTGCTGAGGGGACCAGCAGAGGATGGAGCAGTTTTCTTGTCTTTTTCTTCCTTTGTTTCCTTGTTCAAATTCCAGCTGGACATGAGTCCAGGCCAGCAGTGAGCAAGGATGGCTGTGCAGCTATTTGAGAAGTCCTGGGCAGCTCAGCACTTTGCACTGCCTCAGGGAGTTAAAAATGTTTCATGTCCTTCAAAAGCAAACCCTGACTGCCTTTTTTACAGCCTGCAAGTACTGGCTCTCCATCTGGCTCTGGCCAATCCGGAGTGCACATCCAAAAATCTGTCCCTCTTAGTCTCAGAAGAGAAGCCAAAGTGCCTGCCTTGTGGATTGTCCTGATTTCTCATTGTTGTAGTTGATTTTTAGGGGTTTTTAGTTGTATTTTTATGGAAAACATGAGCAAAGTACATCAGCTAGTCAGGAAGCAAAAATGTATGCAGCTGGTCCAAATCAAACCTTTTCAATGAGAAAAAGATAGGCTTTGGTTTTCAAGTTTTCAATTCAATCATCATAAAAGCACTAGATGTTTCCGGGGGGAAAAAAAACCCAAACCACATTTAAACAGATTTATTATTCTGACAAGATTTATTTGAATTAAAATTCACAATTTGAGCTGAGGGAGGGGGTATAATTTTATTTGCTAAATGAGACTGAAAGATTCCCTGTGAACTGAAAAGAGAATGAGGGGAAGAAAAGTCCTGTCTTTCATTTGATCCTTTTTTTAGGACAGTAAGAGATGGCAAGTGGAGAAAGTCTGACAAAACACCTTGTGCATTGGCACAGAAGCAACATAAAGTCTTTCAGACATCCATATTCTGAAATTTAATTATTTTCAACTGTTACAATGGGAGCACAATATAATTGTGCTTCCATGTCTTCTGTTAAAATGCTTCACAGAATCACATAATATTATGAGTTGGAAGGGACCCACAAGGATCATCTAGTCCAACTCACCATCTAACACCCGTACAGAGACCGAAAGCACATCCCAGAACAGTAACACAAACCACTATTCACTGCAGCCCTGGTTCAGGACTGTGGCTGACTGTATGCTTGGAGGGGATCACTTCAGGTGTCAAATGTGATGGTTCAGAGATTTATGTTTAAGCACGTGCTCGCCTGCTTGTCGTGGGAGGATCCCAGGTGGTGGTGTTGTTCACAGTGTAGAAGAGCAAAGTGTTGGCATCAGGAGGTTGGAGAGAACTCACTGTGCTGCCAACTTCTATCCCAAGTTTCCTAAACCCCCATGGCAGGAAGGAGATGAGCCCGGACACCTTGTCCCCAGGAAGTCACTACAGCAGGCTCCTGCCATGAGCTGTGCCATTCAGGGCACAGTTCTGTTACCACAGGTAAGAAATATGTAGTTTATAAAAGTACACTACAAGTGAAATTGTATTGTCAGTGCTTGTGGGTGTTACTGAGGCGAGTGTGATCTCTGGCAGGGAGAGACCTTTATTGTCAAGGAAACTTTTGGCTCTGCATTTCTTTATCCTTCGATATTTCTTGTCGTTCCCATCTTCAGGCAAACACACCTTTGTTTATTCCCCAAGATGTCATGCACCAGTATGACAGCTATGTGCAGTGTGTTTATCCATCAGGAAGGAAGACTGCAGGGAAGGATGCCCTTGAGAGGGAGCTGATTTGAGATCCCCCTCCCTGAGTGCAGCCACAGCTGCAGCACCCAGGCAGTCTCTCCTGCGCAGTCCCTCACCCATCCTGTTGTCCCTCTCTATTAATGGTGCTGGCAGCTAAGAGCTATGACCCATTCATTCTTTGGCTCCTTACTTTCCCCCTGGGCGTAGTCCTGAGAATAACATCTTCTTTATTTTGCCTTTTCATCCTTTCAAAGCATGTCCAGATGTACTGACTCTTTCTTCTTATGTTGCCCCTGAGTCAGTCTTTTGCATGCACCTTCTCTGATGCTCTTGCAGGGCTGCTTGGGGTAGGGATGCCTCAACTCCAGCATTGCCAGCGACATATCCAGGGAGGCTCACAGGAAACCCAAATCAGTGGAGCACCATCACCTGCTAATCGAAGAGATGGATGCCTGCTCCCTTGGCTGTCACCATTCTTGGTCCTGGAGCCTGTGTCCCCTCCATGAGCAGACATGTGCTTACCTCATACTTGGTTCATCTTCAAACAAGCAGAAGTGTTACCCACAGTCAGCTCAGAGGACATGAAAGGGGAAAGGTACAGGACAAGAATGTCCCTCTGCCATTTCAGCCTGGCAGATGCTCCCCAGCTTCCCTTATCATGTCTCCCCCTTCCTTAATTTTGGAAACTGGAGAGGAGTACATATCACACACTTTGGTATCTTATCATCACTGTTTTAGACACAAATCCAAAGCATGGCACCCTGTGGGATGGTATGAAGAAAATTAACCCCATCCCTGTCAGACCGGATACGCAACACTTTGTGCAGGGATGCTCACAGCTGGTCACATCTGGGCCACAGACAAGGCAGGGTTTGGGCAAAGCTGTGCACCCTGGGCATCCAGGCAGGCACAAAGCACTGACAGTTTGTCTGAAGCAGTGAGCAGTGCTGGTTCCTGGAGATAGTGGTGCAGTACAAAGGTTTACAGAAGCTGCTGTACGTTACCCTGAGACAGAATGTCTTGCAAAGAGATGGTTGGGTAGACAGAGCTCCGTGTTGTATTCTGTCATATGTTTTAGAGGAAGGAGATTTGCTATGTGGTACTACCCATACATACACACATTTTTAAACAGGCAGAGAGGAGGTATAGAACAACCAGCATCTCCCATACTGTAAACCCCTGCATGGGTAGGGGATGGTCACTCGTTGCAGGTCCTGAGCTGACCCCTGTGGAACTACTCATGTGAATAATATCTCACCAATGCGGACAAGGGATTTACAGTTCATACTTGATCCTGTATTTTTGACTGGGAGTTTAAACTGGAAAAGAGCTATAGGATTTGTCTGATGTGTGACTGTATGTAAATTGCCATGGTAACCACTGCATTTCATGTGCTCAGGGCATTTTCTGAAATTCTGCAAGAAGCTGTAGCTGTATTTATGCAGCTCAAAGTCAAGCTTTATTAAGCCACTAGCTGTTTTGTTGTCTCAATATCTCTTTTTCTTTTCTTACATTTTAACTCTGCATTTTTCTTTTCCTTTCCAATTATGAGTGACATTTTGAAGCAGAGGCCCTTACCTGTACCAAACCTCCCTTTTAATTACAAGAGCGATCACAAATTAGAACAACTCCACCTTGACACAGGAGGAGTGGAGTAGCACTGGAGCAGTTGTCATCATTTATCTCACTTAACCTCATTTGGGAATTCTGAAGTCTGCAGAGTGTTCCAGGTCAAAGTTCCTGAGCTTTCACAGTCTCATGAAATTATTTATTATTAAATGAACAGAAATCTTTTGGCTTGGACTACTTTTCTGTAGTGTATAGAATAGCATTGTGTCTTTTAGGGGTTTGGTGCTGCTAGGGATTTAAACATTGTCAGCATCATTCTTCTATGTTTTGGTCCCTTGTTCCAGACAAAGTTATCTGTAAGAGCAGAGCTCAAATTCAGGAAAGCATTTAGGAGATTATTAAGTATACTTAGGTATTAAATGCTGAATTGTCTTTGGAAAAACTACCTTAATTAAGATCTAGAAGCTTCCCAGTGGATCCCAGGGCATTAACAGACAACTCATTTTACAATAAAAATCATGATCAGATGAAGTTCCTTTAATTGCTCTGTATATGCTGTAGATACTAGTGATACCCACTTCCTTAAGTTCCCCAGTGTTTTCAGGCAGAGTTACCCAGTCCAGGCACCTGTTTAAAGCAAGGCTAAATTCAAAATTTTATCAGGTTGCTCAGGGTCTTGACCTGGTGAGTTTTGAAAACTCCACATGGCTCTTGTTCTAGGGTTGTGCCTTTCCTATCATGAACCAGTTGAACATTGGTACCATAGTGACATTGGTCTTCAGCCTTCCCTTTGAGCCAAACAAGCTGACACCCTTGGCATTCTTTCAGTCTGAAGACAGTCCCCCTTGTAAGAAGCCCCTCTCTAGCTCTCTTGTAGGCTCTCTTTAGTTACTAGAAGGTACTATAAATTCTTCCCAGAGCCTTCTTTTCTCCAGACCGAGCAACCTCAACTCTCTTAGCCAGTCTTTTTAGGAGAGGTGTTCCAGTCCTCTAATCATCTTCATGGCCCTCCTCTGGACTCATTCCAACAGATCTGTCTTTCATGTGCTGAGGGCTCCAGAGCTGGACGCAGTACTCCAGCTGGAGTCTCACAAGAGCAGATTAGAGGGGAAGAATCCTCTCCCTTGATCATGGCACTATGTCAGTAGTTCTCCTGCATTAGGGTCTGGAGCTAGACCCAGTGTTTCAGGTGCAGAGCTCACATAAGGCATTAAATACAGAGGAGTTAACACTGTCTTTGACCTCAGCTGTCCTCCTTCCAAGCCAGCGATTAAAATATCAGGGTGATCACAGCAAAATATGAAACTTTCAACATTATGCTCCATCTTTTAAAACGCGGGGGGAATCAGCATCTCCCAGGCTCAGTGCAGAAGACAGCGTGGGAATAATGCACAGCCAGTTCTGTCCTTGTCCTACACATAGCTAGCTTGCCTGGACTCCTGTGCCATGTTGGATAGCCATACCCTAAGGAGATGAAACAAATGGCATTACTGCTTCATGAACAGTAAATATTTCTTTTAATTTAGGCTGTGTATTAAAGCTCCAAATCACAGCTGTGCTTTCTGAGAGTATGGAGTGTGAAGGGTGGAAAGTCTGGAATCTTAATCTAAGAACAGCTGCGACACTGGGAACACTGCATATTTCTCGAAGAACCTGGGAAGCAAGGAGCCTTCTGGTTTATCTGCTCACTGTCAAAATGTTGTTGATTATGTGTTGAAAGTATGGAACTTCACAGCATTATAGGGTCCACAGATTATATGCAAATTGCAAACATATTTTGATGACAACAATCCTAGGGGTTGTCTAGTTTCTCCTTAAGTCAGTGGAAGGATTTCCATTGACTTCCCTTGAGAGCTTTGTGAGAGGAGTGTCTGCCATTATTGTATTGACTTGACAGTTATTTTTTATGTAGTAACAGGGTTTTAGCTGTGAAATGTCAGGTTTGTTTCTTTCCATCAGTGACATTTTATGTTCATTAATGATACGTCTAAACTAGAGAAATAGAAAGGAGAGCGAATTGCATTGTTAAACAAAAGTTGGTTTAGCTCTCAGAAATATGTTGACATGTCTGCGAAACTCCACTGAAATTCAACAAGTAATTGAATTTATCTCTTCAAACATAGGATACTATTATTAGCAATGCATTTAATTAGCTGTCTCCTGCATTAGAGCTGAAAGCTGAACACCTCCTCTGGCATTTCCCAAGTAGTTTGTCTGTAGTTCACAGAGCAACACTTTAAGATTGCATGTGATTGAATAAGATTTTGCTGCAGAAACTTTATGATTAATTGTAATATTATACCCAGCTTAAAAAAGCACATTTTTAAAGAGATCATAAGGCAAAATTATGCTGATCTGGATTTAGCCACGGAAAGAAGGGTCCAAAAAAATGGCCCAACAAGGTGCAAAAGTAATACAAACCTTGTGGGCATTTTAAATTATCCAATACCAGTGTTCCTGCCCTTACTTCACCACAGTTAATTAAGGAAAGAGCTCTTAGGTAATGTCCTCCAGATATTAGAACAATTTCAGATAGGATTCTGCTGAATGGTAAGGTGGACTTGTGGTGGGACTGATATAGTAGGTGCTGACTTCAATGTATCTTCAGTACACTAAGAACCTGTGCAGCCCTCATTTGCTGTTTCAGGTAGGGAATGGGAAAATGTATTTACCCAAGAGGACAGATTCACACAGAAAAATCATCTTCTAGATCCAATGTAGCAAGAAATAATGTCCATTGGGTTTGATGGGGTAGCATTGAGTTCCAGCTGAGGGGCTTCAGTAACAGTTTTCATTCTTCATTCCTATTTGGGGGAAAAACACAACAGCAATTATCTTAAGATACAGGACAAACATTTAATTCTGCTTATTTCATTATTAAGGAGTAAAAAAGATCTCTTATATTAACCTTCACATTAATAAAACTGTAGAAGTTAACTATATATGATTAGGGTCTTTTTGTCAATGAAATAGAAAAATACAATTTGGTGTACATCAAAGCAACTTCACAAAGTATCAGTGTTTGAATGTGAGTCCCTTCTAAAAAAGACTTCATAACATCTGTCAAAGTTATTTAGCTCCCTGTCTTTGACTGTGTTGAACACTTAACTCTTACTTGTACAGTCATTGTAATGTTTCGTACTATGTTCCTATATAGGTTGCTACTGTAAAAATAAATAAATTTCTTATTGCTGTTTATTATTTATGTAGCACCTTAAGTAGAAAGAAACTGACAAGATCCAACCTTACCTTGATTATAATTACTCAGGAAGGACGTTTCATTATTTTCCCCCTCTTTGAAGTACCAGGTCTCTGAAACCTCTTTTTAATGATACAGATGAAAAATAAATATTTAGAGGAAGGAGTTAGTATGCAGAATTCGAAGAATACAAGACATTTTGAGGCCGTGCAGGGGGATGGGAACAGTATCTCAGTGTGGGAGGGTGTGCGTGCTGGGTCCCGGGCTCCCGACACTGGCTCTAGTTCAGCAGCCAGGCAGGAGTTTCTCTCGTCAGTGAACCAGCTGTTATGGCAGATGATCGTGCTGAATTTCAGGTCATTTGATAAGTAGGGCAGGCAGCCGTGTTTTGCAATTCAGCTTGGGTGACATGTAGATTAAGAACTTCATCAGCACAATGCAGAGTTGCTCATGTTTCCCAGGGGCTCAGGTGGGCTTGTTCTGGGGGCTGGGAGTGGATGTCCAACCAGGTCCCATCCTTGGCAGCCAGGCAGCAAGGCCTGTGCTCTGTCTGACACTTTTGCATGCGGGAGAAGTGAGGGACATTGCTAGTCTTTTGACTTTTTGATGAATGGTATTCAAAGTGTTTCTTATTTAGGCTATCCCTTAAATCCACAAGCTGTTTGTAGCCCTGACAGATTTTGCTTGGTTGTCAGTGTGAATGGTGGTGCTGGCTTCCAGATGTAGAGAGGAATACTTATACCCATGCCTGGAAAGGGTAAGAAAAGCTTCCCAAATCCTTTGGTGGCTTGGCAGTACCTGAGAGGAGACTCATGCGGAGAAGGGAACCCATAAAGAGCCATAGAGAGAAGCAGCAGAGGAGCCCAACCATGGTACTTTCTCATGCTGCTTAGAAGAAAAATGGCAAGGCTTACTTGGGGTCAGAGGAAGGATTAATTTAAAATTCTGGGGAAAGCAGATGGAAATATCACAGTAATTTTCTTAGCTTGGCAAGCTTTTAAGCTTTAATGGGTTCCCAGAAGAGTCAGGCAGGTCTTTGGTGTAAAGAAGCTGATAAGCAATGATGCTAGATTCCTAGACTTTCAGAGTCAGAAGGTTTCATTAAAGGCATTTACTCTAACCTCTGTTTTTGAACCTATGGTATTCTGACCACAAATTCTTTACTCAGTACATAATGCTCTGATTGTGCTGAAAAGGCACACTTTAGAAAGCCACTGTCTTGATTTAGTACCTTCATGGGATAGAGATTCAGTTTTTCCAACTGTCTCATTACCATCACTGATAAAATACTGTATCTGCAGGGATACGCCTTGCCCTGAGAGCACCAAGCTCAGGCACCTGCCTTGCTGATGCTGATAGACAGTTTCCAAAGTAAACTGTCTGGTCATCTCAACATTGGGTGGGATGTGGACAGCCTACCCTCTGCCTGGGCAGGCACAGAGCAGGGCTAAAGAGAGGATGCTGGGGAGCTGAAATGCCACTGATGTAAGTGATGTGAGAAGAAAGGCAGGGCTACAGGAGAAGGCTGGTTTAAATGTAATTTCACAGAATCACAGAATATTATGAGTTGGAAGGGAACCACAAGGATCATCTAGTCCAACTCACCGTCTAACACCCGTATAGAGACCGAAAGCACATCCCAGAGCGGTAACACAAACCTAGTTCCCTCACAGTCTAGCAGGCCACTCCGAGACGGAAGGGACCCAGGATCATCCAGCCCTACACCCCCCAGCTAGACCATGTCACTAAGCTCCTCGTCCAGTCTTCTCTTAAATACCTCCAGGGACGGTGACTCCACCACCTCCCTGGGCAGTCCATTCCAATGTGTAAAAGGTTGTAGCTGCCCTCTCCCCCCCCACTCTCCTAAGCTTCTCATAATGTGCTGAAAAGCATCTACAATTTAAAATAGTAAAAATTTAAAGAGAAAAGAAAGAGCAGGGCATTAGGTATTTTGGCAGAAAGCAGTCTGCTAAAGATGCCTGTCATATTAGAGGTGTCAGCTGAGACTTGTTTTCTGTGTTTCAAAGTGAATGCACCCTTTAAGGCAAACCAGCTATTTTTAACTCTTATTCTGGGAAGTCCTTTTTCTCTCTGCTGGGAGGAAAGATACATGCCCCGTTTCACAACTGTCTCACAACCACTTACCTCGCCAGCCTCTTTCAATAACAAGAGACAGATAATAGCACAGAAGGTTGGTTATCCAAGCTCAGTGATTAATAAACCTTCGCTCCCCATTCTGGAGGAGGAACAGGGGAGGGGGAAAGCTTGTTTGATTTATCAGGAGATGTTTCATTATGGATGGTCAGGCAGAGGTATCTGTTTCTCACTACAAGGAGAGTGTGCCTTCTGTGCCCTCTGCAAGCCTCACTCTGGCACACCCAAGAGTGAGTCACGAGCAGTGAGCAGAATGGTGAGCCAAGATGCAGGGCGGTATTCCGTTTTCTAAACCCTCCCTGACTTTACGGGTAATTTGGTAGAGTTTGTGGCTTAGTCTCCCAGGATTGGACTCATCCCAGATATATATTTAGGACGAAAGTCTGGCATAGAGTTTCACCCAGGCTTCTCCTGTAATCAGCGAAGAGGCATATCGCCAGGGAGAAAGGATTCATCTCTCTTTTCGATTGGCACCGATAACTGAGGAGGTTTTAGGCGATTGGTGATGAAACTAGAAGTTTGCACAGCTGAACTATTTTTGAATTGTGCTTGCTATCCTCTTTACAGGAGTTTGGGGCTTTTTCTTGGGTCCCAGGCTTTCTGCTTCATATGAAAAGTACTTCATGGTCTCCCACAAAATGCTTGTTCACACTCTCAGGGAACAGAATGCACTTTATGAATATTTCAAGTGAATCATAATCAATTTGCAAGTTTAAATTAATTAAAGTCGAGCCCTCTGAGAAGTATCAAACGAATACCAGCACTTCCTTTATACCAAATGATCTTAATAACGGTGTAGGAGAGTTTTCCCCATCAGTAAACTGACTGAAATTTTTTGTAGAAGACAATTTAGAAAGCAATGTACTGTAATACAGGTATGTTAGTAACGACTATTTAATTGTTACCATACTACCGGCTACTGAAAGGCAGCAGCTTAAATAACTTGCAAGAGGGGCAATTGTCATAAGAAATTACTTACTTACCAGCTTTCATCGTTTCTGTGCAGCTAATTTGCTCTTAGCTGTGCGCTGCAAAGAAAAGATGTGTACAGTGTAAGCATGTCTTTTAAATATGGTTTAATTTAGCACCACAAACACTGACATGATTCAATCAGAGCATATTATTAGAGAATGGTATCAGTACAAGATGCTCCAGCACAGATAATTTTCTGGTAGCTGTAATTTTTACTTGAGTGGATGGTGCGGTCTACGAGACTTGCATTTGCATGAAATGCTTCTTTATCTCTATTTCTTGGCAGAAACTTTCAGTCTTGCATGCTATATAAAACTCTTTGTAACTGGAAATATATTCTAGGGTCTAGTTCTGAAATAGATGCTGTGCCAGGTGGGTCTTGTCACTCCCATGGACAAGTCTTGACTGAGGTACCTGAATCAGGGCTGTCCATGCAAGAATTGAAGGTTGCATGCTGTATAGGATGTAGAGGTTGGTACTCACTTCAGGAGAGGATCCATCAGCTTAAAGAATCCATCAGCTTAAAAGCCCTGCCTCAGTATGGGCTCAGCCAAGTCTCTGTGCAGGGAGCAGCTCCAGAGAGACAAAATATGGAGACAAGCAGGGTGCATTCTCCCAGATCTTAAGTCTTCTCCATACAGTCTTACTCCAAGTGAATTGCTAGGGTATGCAGATGTGATGTCTGTACAAGGATCGTGTACTAGTGGGAAGCACTTCAGCTCTCCTTGGCACAGTACCCAGGAATCCTTTGGAAGTGATGATGGAAATAGAGGTTGAGAATGGACAAAAACAATATAAAAAGTTAAGCTTGGTTGAGCGTAAACAGCTTCTACAGATGTAACAAAACATCTAATATTGACACTTAAAAGAAACCAGTTTCCATCTTGATAACTACAAATCAATGGCATGACAATGACTTTTTTTGTATATTTTGTCTGGCCAAGGAACTTCAAAGTTTGATGTTCTCCTTCTTGAGTGTCTTCCAGAGCTCTCTAGAGTACAAACCTCTGAGTGCCAGTTGATAAAAACGCTACATAAATGAAACCGAGCACTCAGTTCACTTCATGGTGTTATTTCAGTTCTGGCAAGGCCTCTAGGTTCTTAACTGTCTAATGTGCTGTTAAGTGCCTCCTCAAGCATAGATAATAGATATTAGGAATTGAAAAGGAAAGCAACATTTTCAATTAAGGACAAAATGTACAGAAAGTAAAATGGCATGAGTTGTATGAACTGGGTGTTGGCTTCTATGTGCACAGTTTCCAGATAAAATCAGTAGGTGCTCAAACAGATAATTACAGCCTTCCTGCAAAAGGCTTCATGTAGGAGAGTCACCTGGCCGCCTGCTACCACTTGCAGGATCAGAGCTGTCTTTTATTTTTACTGCTGCAGATTGTGGAATTAGTGTTTTCCAACTTCTGTTTAAAAAGAAGCATTTTTCTAGCACATCTTCTTTTAGCAGACTGCTGCACGAGGTAAGTGCTGGGCATCAAAAGGGATTTGTCAGCCTTTTTGTCAGTAATGATTTATATTTGTCAAAATGAAATTTGCACAATTGATTTCCTGTTGCAAGGATTACAGCAGCAATGAGTTGGGGGAGTGTTTGCCTTCCAGCTGGTATTTGTTCATGTTCAAAGTGAGGTCAGGGTTGTTTTTTTATACAGGAATAAGAGATGGTCAACTGAATTGCTACTTAAAATCTCTTTAGATGCACAGCATCTGCAAGTGCTGCTCATTCAGGAATGATCTATGCTGCCACAGGCAAGCTGCCCTGCAACTTTTGTGAAGGTCAATGAATGATAATAACAAATTATAAGATTTCGGGAGGCGGGGGGTTATTCCCACTACCCTGTGCTGCACTTGCATGCAGCTGGTGGTACATGTATCACAGTTTAGGAATCCCAGTGCAAGTGCTATCAAAACATTTTCATAATGGTTTTGGCTGCACTTGAATTTTTTTTTTCCAAACTTGGATCAACACTGATAGTGTCCAGCAAGGCATAACTTTGTTTATCCAAAGTAGAAAGCAGAGATGGAGGCCCATGTCATACCCTGTGGAAAAACTGCTATCTCAGAGTTATTGAATTCTTTGAATTATTCAAAAACATTGAAATTTTTTTTCAGTGGGCCATGCTGCTATTTCCATTTTTAAGGGGTCACTCTCTTGCTTATGGGCTTGTGGAGATCAATCTTTATTTCAGAGTCAGAAGTGATGGTGGAGTCCCTGAGGGAACCCGTTCCCAGTCCATATGTGCTCTCCTTGCCGATCTGCTGTGCCACTCAATCATATGGTGGCCCTGGCTCTGCTGCCCCACACTGTGTTTTAATGTGCTATTTAAAAATATTATGTTAGCTTTAGGGTTAGACAGTGGGAGAAGTTAGCACACCCACTCCCTGGTTTCCTGGCTCCATGGCAGACTTTGTTGGCAAGGAATTTGCTGTGCAGGTGGAGTCTCCAAAAGGATCTGTAGGAATTTGTTCATCTCTGTTAGATCAGTTAGAGATTCCCTGAGGTAGTGTTTTGCCTCAAAGGATGTTTTTTTTAACTTTTTATTAGTAATGAGCATATTTAACCCCTTAAAAATCACAACATTATAGTGTAAGAGGTAAGTGTGTAAGGCAATAATACAGAAAGTATGGGGCAATGTATAGCCTTGGCCAAATAAGTCACTGAAAGAGTTAGATGCATTCTTATGTGACAAAATGAAGTTGTACTTCCCTGGGTTTTCAAATTCCCTCATTAGTTTAATACATAGTTTTAAATTGCCTACAGTGTAGTCCTGGGTTTTTTTGAGAGTGGGTGGTTCCAATCATGTTGCAGGGTAAGTGAGAACTTTGGAGACCTGAGCTATTATTTTACATCAGCCAGATACTTCCCTTTAGTGTGAGATATAGGGGGAAAGCATAGGAGAACAAAAAGGATTTGAAGTGTCCTCAAAAATAAGAATGCAATGGTTGGATTATACTGTTTTTCTCTAGAAAAACTGGAGTCCTGAATATAAAATGTAGCATACAATTTAATTATTTTAATGTAATTTTTGTTCATGTAAATGTATATCTGAATCTTCTTAAATCCTCGGAATGTAATTACATAAGACTATTGGCATTTATGGCCATGAGACCCTGAATTTAAACTCAGGTTTGAATGTAATATTCCTATTGCTGGTATGCCTGTAATGGCTTTATAAGGCAGCAAAGAGAAAACAACGAGCACATGCAGGTGGAGCTTGAACCATCTGTGTGTCATAGTGAAAAAGATAGTTTGCTTTTAGCCGAGTTTTTGGTGTCTCAAATATTGATTAGTTAATGCCTGTTTCACTCCATCTGATAGCGCAGCATATCTGAGAGGTATTGATATTGCAGACTTAAAATGGCACATAAATAATTCATAGCAGCAAGCATTAGAAAACATATGATAAGCAGCTTTGCTATTAGAATATCTACATATCATTCAGTCATTGTTAGAGTGCTGTGGGAGGCAGGCACAGAGGGTAAGCAACTACCCAGTTATGCAGAATACGTGTTGTTTGAGAAGGATAGGAGTGGCTCTGATACATTGCAAGGTACTTATGAACCTGTCTCCACATGGGTTTCACCTGATGTAACCATAGGAAGACCCTTATAGTTTTTATACAGCACATTCTAAAAATCAGATATTACATAAAAGACTTGCCTGCTGAGTTCAATGAGTCAAAGTACTAACCAATCTAAATCAGAGTGGTGTCACTGAAGCTATGGAGATACGTCCCCTGAATCAGCTATGAATTTGCTTGAGAAGTAGAGGATTGGGTTGGGTGAAGTCCCTAGCAGACACAGTAACACAGAAGAAAGAAGGGAAAGATTCGGATCAATAGTAATAAGTCAAATATGGACAGAGAGTAAATAGTCTGTTTAGCCTCTTCACACAGACTGTCCAGGAACGTCAACTGGATTGTCTCTGCAAGACCTGCTGAACTTAAATATAGAAGAGGAAAGTGATTAGCAGGCAAAGTAGAAAGGATGAAGTGTTGGGATCAGAGATTAGGAAAGATGGGATGATGAACAGATCCGAAAGACAGTAGATCGGGATTTCAAACCATATATAGTTATTTCTAAATCCATCTTGTTCATACTCTTATTTTGAGACTAGTGCTCAGCATTCATCACTGAACCCCTTTTACTTCAGAAGCTACACCACCAATGAACTCGATCTTGTATGTTCATTTGCAGATATTTTTTCCCCAGTACAAGCTAACTTTCTGATTATTCACACTTTGCATTTATTGTAGTTGCTTTCATGTAGCCGAACATATGGTGGTCTGATTGGGGCAGGCAGCAGGAAATGCAATTTCTTTTGTACTTTCATGGTGTTATGTGAAAGTCCAGACAATGAAGTCTGGCTTCAGACACCCCAAGGCCCTGTGATAGGTGAGGAAAAGGGTCCAATTAAATATTTAAGTGGCCAGGCCCACTTTGCTGCTGCAGTAGTGGATAGATTACACCTGTGAAACCTGGTCTGCAGCAGGACCGCTGGTAAGTGCTGGGCATGAGGAAGGTGCAGAGAGGAGTGTGCTGAGGAGGCTGCTGCCATACTATGGTCAGCAGGGAATGGATTTGGCACTGCTTCTGCCTCTGCCACTGTGACTGCATCATCCTGTGCCGAATGTCTTGTAGGTGATGGAAACCTCCCTCTTACCCTGCACGTCCTGTCCCTTGCATGCCTTGCTCCTGCGGGAAGGGGGATGGGATGCTTGCGCCAGGGCGATTTTGCATGGAAATGTTTTGTGCCACCATCCTGTTGTGGTGGGAAATCACTTGCAATTGTACCTCACTGATGAATCGTTTGTCTTTAATATGCTTTTAATTCTGGCAGGTGGGCAGGAGGAGGCTGAGATAATATTTGAAAGAAATGACCCGTTAAGTTCAGGAGATGCCAGCATTAGTCAGCGCTGTTAAATCAGGACAAGTCATTACAGCAAAAATATGGGATAATGACTTCTACATCAATATGTTGGATTGCTACTTCTTTACTTGCTAGTCAATAGCTTCTATACATATGGACTAGATAATGGTTTTAAAAAACAGATATGAAAAAGAGCAGAATTTTATATCTGCTATAGTTAACAGGATATTTACCTGTTTTTTATGTCCATAATGACCTGCCTGTGATTGTCAATTCTTGTTAGCACTTCTAGAAATGAGGATTTTCAGAGATAAGTAAGTTTAGTCTGGGCCTTCCTATTTAGTGAGACTTTTGCTTCCCTTACGTAGAGAGCTTGGCTTTTGGCATAAGTGTGAATGGGATCAGGGGCTGTATTTGAATATTTTAGTTATCAACTGAATCTATTAGATTGTGATTTAATTATCAAGGAGTCCTACCTATTTCTAATGATGGTTTTTCATGTGGATTTTTTTTAATAAATCCCAAAATATATCTCCATTTAGTTGTGTTCCATAGAAAAGTCCTCTTCAATCCAGCACTCTATCCAGGTACAGGTATCCATTTTAGTCACTTTACAGCAGTGTTGGGATTTAAATAATGATAAAATAGATCTGGTCTAGATCTTAACCATTAAGTAGATGCAAACTATCTGTTTATAACATCTGTTTATATCATGTTTATAACATGATGTTTTCTGTGTGTACGTGTTGCTTCAATGCACATATGGAGTCCTGCTGTTCTCCACGTTTTGGAAAAGACTACCCTGAGGGGTTTAGCCTCTT
Source organism: Pitta sordida (assembly GCA_013390025.1). Classification (NCBI taxonomy): domain Eukaryota; kingdom Metazoa; phylum Chordata; class Aves; order Passeriformes; family Pittidae; genus Pitta; species Pitta sordida. Next base: position 100,940 of record WEKX01010921.1, read on the forward strand.
ACCAGTAGTGAAAAAGGAAGGAGATACAAATGGAGACCCTTGCCTTGCAAGGTTGGATGTGGAGTTGGGCCAAGAATAGACCATGGTGCTCTCAAAATCCTAGTTGCTGCATTAGGCTACACTGCACATACATACATTTCTGATCTAATGTGTCATAAGAAATCCACTTTAGTACAGTGGTGAGTGTCCCCGCCTGCCACACGGGAGACCAGGGTTCGATTCCCACCAGGTAGGCAGTGGTGTGGTTTAAGAGTTGGACTCGATGATCCTTGCGGGTCCCTTCCAACTCACAATAATCTGTGTATAAGTCCTATTTTTAAACAAAACTAGAGATAATGTTTGACCAGCTACATGTGTAAATGTCAGCTGATTGAATACTGTCCAATGACAGTGGCTGAGTCTTTTTTTCCTTGTGACTTCGGAGATTTTCAAGATTCAATTTGTCCAGAAAAGAAGAGATCAAATCCCTGCTTTTTATTTGACGTAAAGAACTGTAAGTGTGAAGTTGGTATAAACAGGTATGTGCACTTACGTGGATGCAGCAACACACAGAGTCACACTCAGCTAAAAGAATATACTTGGTTTATATTTCACAGAACAGGTGTGTGGGACTTGAGACAACCATGGAAAAGTGCTTTCTGAGCTCAGCCATGCTCTCACTGCAGAGCACAAGGCCAACGTTGCCAGTGCTCCTGTCTCTTAAAACCCAATTCAGGAAAATATCTTTGCAATATAAGGCATATCTTCAGATGGTATGTATTGATTTACACTCTCAGCTTCTTTGGAGCATCTACTGCCTGGGCTCTGGCATGCACCAAACCTCCCTGCAGTGGTGGGGAGGTGCCAGCTGCTCAGCACAGGCAATGCTCTTGGTTTTAACGAGAGTCTGATGATATTTGATGTTTTTCTTAAAGCTCCATTACTGCCCAGAGGCACAAGATTATGAGCCAATCTTAACCTTTATTGAAAAGTTTCAGTCTTGGATGTTCAGGAAAATAGTCTTGATGCACATTCTGAATGACAATCAAAGGAGGGAACAGAAGTGCTCTGGGGGTACTTTATTTGATACTAATAATTGCAGGGTTTATTTACTTTTTTTTTTTAACAAATCTCATGGTCCTGAATTTTGTGGATTATTTTTTTACTCCTGGCAGTGGTTGTCTTCTCCCATCATTTTCCCTGTGTGTGTTTTTAAGACCAACAATATTGGAATCACACCCTTAGAAATAAAGTGATGCCTCTTCTTCATAATTAAAAACAAAAAAAAAGCTATTTCTATACCTTTCTATGCATATAACATTTTTCTCAGCGCCAGAGGCAGTTCCCCTAACAAAAACAATTGCTCATCAATTAAGTTCTGTTCTTACTTATGAAACTCCCTGCGCAAATGGGGCTGTTTCTCTGAATGCATCAGATCTCTTGCATCAGCACCAGCCAAGGTGGGAGGTGCTGGCAGTTCCCCTGGCAGGTGGCTGCCTTATTCGCCTCTATTTCATTAGCACATAATTGAGCCGTCGCTGAATTACTTCTTTCTTGCTCAGAGCTCAGCACAGCAAACAGAATCCCCTCAGGGATGCTCCAGTTCCATCTTTTTCTGTCCTGCGCAGAGGTTTCCTGCGTTCATCTTGCCAGATGTACTCTCTGTTTCTTGGAAAGCCGGTGCTGCACAGGGTCTGATCCTGTTCCAGCACATACACTAAGCTGTTGTAGGCATCACCTCCCACTTTGCTCCATCTTGAAGACCTGGTCCTTGAAGCACTTCCCTAGGAAGTGGGAAAACAACATTCAGCCACTTCCCCACGTCTCTGGGAAGTGAGGAACCAACATTCAGCCACTTCTCCTGCCCAGGGGGGGCTGCAGATTTCCTTGCCCACCTTCCCCCACCCTGACAAGCTTGTGCTATTCTAAATCAATGTGCATTTTGTTCTTCCTCTTAGAACTGAGCTGCTGAGAAGAAAAGGATTCCCAGTTCTTACACTATTCTTATATTTTATGTTCATCAGTTGCCAGATAAAACACAGAGAGTCCCTATTCTAGACATGTTGCTTGCCCTAACCATGCGGATGCAGTCACACCACTCCAGCCTCCATGCAGGGAGATGCTGACTCCAGTAGCTCTGGAGTCACCTGACTGGGGAAGGTTTCCTGTTTGCACAGTCACTGATGTGTATTTTTAAATCTTTTTAAAGCTGTCTTTTATGTGAGAGGTAACCCAAGCTGTGCTCCTGATCTGAAGCACTGATGCTGAGATAAATGCACCTGTAGGAGCTGCTTTAGCACTACATAGTATCACAGTAGTAGTAGTATTAGCAAGGTTGGAAAAGACCTTTGAGATCAAGTCCAACCTATAACCCAACACCAACCCATCTTCTAAATCATGGCACTATTTGCCTCATCCAGTCTACTCTGAAACAACTCCAGGGACATCACCTGCCTGGGCAGCCCACATAGCTCGTCCTTATTGCATTCAGAATGAAAAAAGTGCTTCTCCATCAGCTCAGCCAAGACACAATCACGGAAAAATATCAAATGTTGTGCCATGATAGATAAACACCCAGGATCAAACAAGTGCCTCCATATTTTATGCAAAATAACTGAACTAAGAGATTTAGCAGTTGAGACAAAGGCAAACTGGTTTCATGTTGGTGTGCTCAGTAGCACTTCTGGTGAATTGAAGATTCTTTCTTTCTAATCACCTTGCAGCACTGGATCTTTGAATTACCTTTCCAATTGGTAACTCCTTTCTGGATCTCATGTCTTCGGTTCTTCTCAGTACACATGGACAGCTGTGTGGTTGTCCAATTCCATTTGTTGGTTTTCCCTAAAAAAAGGAAAAAAAAGAAAAAAAGGACTGTGTACAGTGTACACATATGTACTTGCAGTAGGTGTGAATTAATGCTAGGGTAGAGCACTCCCATGTTAAACACCTGGCTTGTTTTTCCAGCTCTCTCTCGGTCCTTAAATCTTATCTATATCAGAAGGTCTCAGCAGTGAATATTAAATCAGTTTTTAGTTCAAATGAACAGACTTCCTACAGACCCTGTGCGCTCACACCCTTTTTTCACATTAAGCAGGACCTGTTTCATGTTAGATTAAAGTAATCTTAGGGGTAAAAGATAAAAGCAAAGTAATTGCAATCCTGTGAATGGTGCTTTCAAGAGCTCCTAAGGTGTGAATTTCTGCAATTCAGCTGGGAGTTGGTACCTGGATAGACATTGCTCCTTGTCCATTACAGTATAAGGTAAAATAAGGTTATATAAAACATTACTGGGGATGGTTTTAAGAGGATGTGTCTTACTTTGCATTGTCACAGACTTGCAGCAGTGTTTGTCACCAAGAGACAAGGAAGAGAGGTAGAGAAAGTTTCTGGTACACAATTGGAAATGCTCCTTTCACTGCAGTCTGCTTGCCTTGGGTCACACCAAATTTTGTCTGCATCAGAATAAGAGTGCCTGAGATGACCTTTTGCATAGGTTTAACTATGTCAGTAGCACATCTCACCTGTAGGTAAATTGATGCAACCAAATTTTATTTGTACAGACGTAGCCTGGGTGTAATCAAGTCCCTTCTGGCTCACAGCATGGATGATGCTTAATTAAGGCTATAAATTTCTTTGCAGTCTCAGAGGACCAAAACACAAGTTTGGTCCGTGTGTAAATAATGTTATAGAAGGTATTTAATATACTATGTTATAAATGTTGCAAAGGCACCCAGCCTGTGAATAACAATCTCTGAAGATGTAGGTGATAGGTTAGTTGGATTATAGGTTGGACTAGATGGTCCTTTCCAGGCTTATCTATACCGTGATACTATTTCAAGTTAATGTTTACAAGAAATGAGACAAACTGTGTGAAAGCAGGCATTGTGACACTGTACCCAAACCCTCCCTTTGGTGGGTGTGCTCCTCTCTCTGCCAGTGTGCTTTTGCTTACATTGATTCAAATGATCCAAGAGGATCCTGTGCAGGAGTGCAGGTGCTCTGTCACATACTTAACAGCACAACAAAAGCCTAATGGTATTAACATTTTTGGAAGTCAACCAGTAGTGATCCATGGACAACTGCCTCATTCCTCTGTGCTTTGCCTCAGCCCCTGCATCCCTATCAGACTGACCCTGCCCACAGAACACCTAATCATGAGTTGTTGCACATCAAACCAAACAAGGCAGGACCAGGACCCCAGGACTAGGAGTCCCAAGCTGCTGTCATGGGAATGCCATGGCAGTGTGGCAGCACACTTGAGGGGCCCGTGGCTCTGCCCAGCTGCAGTGATGGAACACAGTGAGCAGAGTGATCCCGCTTTTCAGTCCTTCAACTTGCCATGGAAATTTGGGTCAAGCTGACCTGCTATGTCATGCAGCTCTGGTTGTACTAGCTTGGGCCCCAGTAGTGGTGTAGGCACCCTGCTTTATCTAGATCAGATAAATAGGCACCCTGCTTTATCTACCGGCTAATAGATCAGTGCTTTGTCCAAGATAATTGTTTCTACTAATGAGTATAAGGGAGTGTCACTAGCACAGTACTGTTTCTCCCACTTCAGGCTCTCACTCCCTCAATAGATGCTGCATCCTGGCGTGGGGCTGTGCCAGGACATCTCCAGCATGTGCAGTCCCCCACCAGGAAAGAGCAACTTGAGGCCCTCAGGGCAGAGACAGATGTTTAAAGTGCTGACAGAGATTCTGCAGCAGCAGCATGATTGCCCAACACCAGCAAGAGAGCTAAAATTACAGCCAGGCTGTGAACGGGGGAAGTGGTGATGTGTGGGGACACGGAGAACTTCCTGCTCTGGTTGAAATAGGGACAGAAGCCACTGGATTTCACGTCTCATTGTGAGGCTGGTCTGCCTGTGGGGCACTCGGGGGAGTGGGGCAGCAGCACATCAGGGAGGAAGGAGCCTCCAGCTGTGTAGGGGTGAAGGGGAGAGGTTATGGTAAAGACACCAAAGTACACTGTCCAGCTGAATCCCAGCGTGTGTTTGCAGCCTGGCCAGGACTCCCTCTCCCTGTGCAGTGCCCTGTGTGAATGGTGGCCCAGGCTGTACCTGAGCATGGATGCTGGGATTAGATTTGTTCAAAAAGGCTTTTGACAACTGATGCGTGGCATTTTTTGTATCAGAAAATGCCCATTTATTTGAAAGATTTTGCTGTGGAAAGAAAAGCTTTGCACAAACTTGTAATCTGGAATGATTTTTTGTGTTCTAGTCAGGATAAGCAAGTTTATATCCCATTTCCAGGTTATAAATGACAATGAGTCAGACCTGATAGTTGAACCTGAGTCTTCCACAGTTCAAGTATGTGCTGAAACCATCAAGTAATGAGGAAGAGCTGATGTCTGTCTCTCACCTTTTTTCCCTTCATGGTCTGATGAAGTTTTGTGTTTGTCTGTTTTCACAAAATTGTCATGTTCTTTTTACATGCAGAACAAAAATTTCCAATACCATGAATTTAAAGCCTACGTATATTTCTTATTCAGCTCTGGCTTTGGGTCATTTCCTTAGCCCACGACATTCATCACACTTGTCTGTAAGAACCATGGAGGCTGTAGAGGTTGCAGAAACCCCAACCAGGGGCTGCTTCCAGTGTGTGTAATGAATGATAGAACTGCACGTGTGTTAGATTGGACCTGCTGTATTGAAGCAGTACAGACTCATGGTTGCTCAGTGAAATAAATGGCCCCAGTTTTGATACTTAAGTGCGTGCAGCCAGTGTGGCATAGTAAAAGAGGGAAAAGAAACATCATTTGGAGTTGCCTTCACAGGAGAGAAAAGATGACACTGTTGCTGTTTGTCCGTGCCTTCCTGCCATAGTTACACCAGAGTGGAAGCTAGAACATGAGTTTTCCTTCAGTGATAGCTTTGGTACTACGTGTATTTCATGGGTGGCTGTTGTTCTAGACACAGACATCTCTGTTCAGTGGTGCAGGAGCAGCCACCAGCACATGGAATCCATCACACCCACCACAGCACAGTGCCCATGGCGGGAATTCCCAGTCTGTCTATAGGGACAGGTAGAGAAGGACAGAATTTGTGCTGGGGCAGCTGAGCAGAAGTAGAAAAAGCAAACAGAGAAAACATCTGTGCGCTCCCAAAAGCTGCCTTTAGCTGAATCACACGATGCTTATGTAAAAGCGTGGTTAATTATTGCAAAGCAATGAAGCGAGCAAACAGACATTCACAGAGTATCTCCTGCGTTAATTATAGTTGCTAAAAATGTAGATCACAGCAGCTGTGAAGCTGCAAACGGGTCAGTAGCAAAACTGTCTCTCCTGGTTATTGTGCTGAGAAGTGCTCTCCTCAGTGAGGCTGTTCCCAAAGGCTGTCACGGTCAGAGGCAGCTCTCAGGGCAACTAGAGAAGCATGTTTAAATGGGGATGCCACCACCGAGGGCACTTACTGTTCACGTCTGCTTCGGCCTGAGAAAGACCTAAAACTGTATGGGGGGATGAAACCCAGAAATCCGCTTGAATTTAAAAACTCTCAGCCACACAGGTGTGTGCTGCATGTGCACAGCAGAGCATACATGTACAGAACCCAGCATAACATTAATTCCTGCCTTCGGTATCTATGAGCTGTGGCTGAGGATGCTCAATAAGCTGTCCCTGTCTTTGCTGTGTATAGTTTCTGAGTAGATCCTCCTTATACTTAAACTTCTTTTGCTGTGAGCCGCCTGCTCTGTGCTTCCTGAATACTTGCTAAGTTTTTTCCTGAGGCTTGGTTCCCAATTCACCCTCTCCCTCACATTCCTTGTTTTATATGATCTTTGTAAAATGTGGCAGTTCTGTCTAAATAGTTTGCCAAAGGCCTGTGATAAACAATATTAAGTTGTCAGTCATGAGTCATTAAAGAAATGAATTGTCTTCATACCCAGTCTAAGATATTTCTGTCAGCATGTTTGCCTCAGTGGCTGTCACTGGCTTCATTTTTGTGAGACTCAAAATCAGAATACACACGCCTGATTTTCAGAAAGTGCTGTGTACCCTTTCTTCAAATGTTAGTGCTTAAATGCATTTCAAAAATATGCACGATTTCCTCAGGATCAGTCAATGCTCTGGAATTTCTGACTATGATGCATTTCTGCCATCTTTCCTGTTTTCACGCAGTTATACTTTCTAAATTGGTTTTCAGATGACATTCAGCCTGGCAGTAACATCTAAAGAAAATAGAGATAAATATCCTTAACAATTTTAGAGTGACATATTTAGGTTTTTAAGTGTTTAATTCTGATTTGCTCTTGTTGGATAACTTTTAATATATAAGGATGAAATTTTACATTTGAAAATTAAAAACTAAGGTAGTTCCTGCATGTAACTGCTCCCCTCAGTGTATCAGGAAAATTGTTGTTGGATTTAATAGAACCCTTCTCTATTTAGTCCCAGTTGAAACCCGTCTCCTCAAATCAATGGAACAGTCCCCCCTTCCAATGAATGAAAGACCATCATAGCTTATGTTACAAACAGTTATTTTTATATTCAGAATATGTAATTATGTATTTCTTTCTGAAAATGGTACGTAGTGTTGGTGTCCTTGATTAAATGTCCAGCAGCAGAGATTAAGTGATGAATCATTCCCGCCAGGCAGGCAGTGGTGCCATTTAAGAGTTGGACTCGATGATCTTTGTGGGTCCCTTCCAACTCAGCATATTCTGTGATCTAGAGAGGCGATATCACTTAAATGCTGACATGCACAGTTGGTGTTTGTTGGTGAATGCCAGTGAAAGCTCAGCTTGATGCAGATCAACCACATTGTAAAAAGAAAAGCCACCTTTGTAAAAGGGTTGTTTAATTTTGATTCTCCTTGTGCCTTCCATCAGGTAGCTCCATGATGCCAGCTCAGCTTCAGAGCAGGACTAGTTAGCGTGTGTGCTCACAAACTCAGCAAGGTGGTTGAACTTCGGTGCAAGCACAGAGTAATCCATGAAGGATGGATCTGAACCATGTCAAAGCGTGAAATGCATCCCAGTGCAACAGACTGTTCTCCTATAGGACATCTTTTGCAACACTACGGGTCTTCAATATCATAAAGGGATTCATATGTAGTCTACAACTACCATGGTGCCAAGTTTCTGGACAAATCTGCTCCCACATTTAGCCATGGGGTTCCCCCAGTGGAACTAAAAATGTACAGGAGATGATGATTTGTCTAATAGGAAAAAATAATTTCAAAATAATAATAAAGCAAATAGAAGCAATAATGTTTGAGGTTTTCCTGTCACAGTAAGATGGAGAAACACTTAATCTGAGTGGCACTGTTTTTTTAAAACGTCAGCCTCATGTGCTTTCCTAATTGCATTCTCTCATTTTTTCTCTAGGTCCAGCTGCCCAGCGCCAGGTCCAGAATGGTCCATCTCCAGATGAGATGGAAGCACAGAGGAGGTGAGTTAATCAGCTGTCACAGAGTTCCAGTTTGTAACTTGGTTAAACATGCAGTTCTTATTCACCAATAAGTACTGTTCCTTTTATTTGTGCCTCTTTTAAGCTGGTTCTGAATATTTTGTAATTATTGCTGATGATTCTGTAATTACTTCTAAAGGATTAAGTGAACTGAAGCTCTAGGTAAAAACTCTTTGCTTAATAGGTGCTTAGGAGTCTCCCTTTCCTTCTGCAAAAACTATCAGGAAAGTATAGGGAAACTAGTTTCCTGTATGTTTATGAATAACTGTAATGACCCGAGATTTAGTAAGGATGACCTGTGACTATTAAATGTGTCAGCAGGTGATGATATTTCACCTGAGGTTTGTGAGATTTACTTCAGGATAGCAGAGCTACACATATCACAAAGGACAGAGAACCCCTGCTCACCCAAAGGCAGACGATGTTGCCTGTCCCACTGCCTGGCTCAAAGACTGATCCAGCTGATCCAGCTCTTACTTAAACCCGTGGAAATCCCTGATTCTGCAGACCATATGTAATTCAGACCTCAAATTTGGGTGTCTGTTCTGTACATTTAAAGTGTGAGCAGCTTAACCACGTTAGAATAAAAATATTTTATTCATTCCTTTTTGTTTAGAGACAGTAAAAAGCCTTTAATGTAGATATTATTTGACCGCTACAGGGCGCATGGTTCCAGGAAAGGTTCTTTTGCTGTACTGGAGTGGAATAAGCTGTGCCAGTAGATGCACTTAGATATTACTGTATCTGCACTACAGGACTTTCAGCGTTAATTATGCTGATGCATTCTTTAAGAAAAAAGCAGACCTAATTTTAGGCCTAGGGTTTTTTTCATAATATCTTATAAGCAGGCAAGGACATTAAGTTAGGAAATTTGTCTGTTTAAAATGTTTTTTAGATACCTTTAGACAGGTGTTAAAAGAATATATTTTTAAGTCAGGGTGTAATTTATCCTCTCTTGGACTTTACTCCTTACGTACTTGTTAAGCAGCCTTGTGCCAATCTCAGGCTTTATTTAGTTCAAGTGGAATAAATTTTACTTCCTAATATCTTAAGAACTTCTCCTTTTAACATGTGCGGGAGGGTGCATTTGGCACATATAAACTACTTCTGACCAAGGGCAGAAAGAGCTGGTGTGAACCCTAGTGACTTCAAGTGGCAGTAGCTGACCCTTGTTTCTGGGAGCACCCTGCACCTCCATCTATTATACAGCAGCAGCTCTAATGAGCTGGAGATGTCTTACCCATATTTTTCTCCTGGTCTGTCAGACTGGAGTTTCTCAAGTCAGTTCTCTTGATAACCTAGAATTTCCCCCAGGTTTCTTTGGGAAAATGTACATGTCAAGTTGTTCTTGATCATCAAATTTCGCTAATAAATGCCAAGCTAAGGAAGGGGGCAGGATGCTTAGGGAATTTTTAGTGCATGTGTTTACAACTGAAATTTCTGCAGTGCAGTTGATGCTGTTGCATATGTGTTCAGCCCATAACTATCAAGGAAGAGCCTGGGTATTTATTGAAGTAAAGTCTTCCATTTATTTGGTTTAAAGTGTCACAGTTTAAATGAAACTGCTTGAACCAGCCAAGACTTTCTCAAAACTGTTTCCCCTTTGCACATATGATAATTTTCTCAAATCCATGTAATAACTTTCTAGGAATTGCCTGAATTGCATGTCGCGAGTGTAAAACCAGTTTAGGATTGATCCCTCCACAGCAAAATCATGGATTTTCCTTTCTCATGTATTGAACTAAAACTGAAATACAGAAAATTTGTTTTGCAAATTAAGATACTCTTTTTTTCTACATAATTGAACTTTGTTTTTCTGGACTATGTTTTCTTTAAAAAGATTTTAATGTTATATAAGGTAGAATTATTTAACATTGCAGACTCTGGAAAGTACAAGTAAAAACATAACAAAGAGATCTCTCTAAAATATTTCACAAGGAGTCAAAACAGAAATGTTGCTTAAAGTTAAGCTTGCCTTACTCTATGGACCATGAAGTACAGCTGCTGCAGAAAAGATTGGCCAAAATACATGAAACAAATTCAGGGCAAACTTGGCCTAGAAACCACAGACGAAAATTGTAATAAACTTTATTACCAAGTGCTTCAGCAAGGTAATTTCAGGGTTGTTTTTTAATTTTGTTGAAATCTTTAGTCCATATCCATGGACTTGGCAAAAAGCCTGGCAAATAGTCTAGTTTTTAGCTACCAATCTGTTTAAAAGGAGCAAAGTGTCAGTGGATTTGTGGCAGGGGTCAGGGAGCACTCCAGCGTGTGAGAGCAGACCTCTGCTGATAGGATCTTGGAACTGCACATCCCTGCAGACCAGCGCCTGTACCAAGCCTTTTCCTGGGGGACACCAGGCCTGAATAGCATAGGAGCTGGCAGCTCCCGGGGAAAAGATGCCAAAAAAGCAGCAGTCCATTGTTGTGATCAGTATTTGCAGAGGAGGCAGCGCGGTGGTGGTGCTCATGGCTGTGTGCTGGGGCTGTCAGTCAGACTGGCCAGTGCCAGAAAGGGCCTGGATGGACCCCTGGGCAACAGAGGCTTTGTACAGTCAGCACCAAAACACAGATCAAGCTGTGCTATATTTTCATTCCAACTACAAGTGCTTTAGGCTCCTGATCCATAAAAGACTTGGGACTCTGTAATTTTGAATACAGTAATCCCTCGCTCCTTTGCAGTTCACCATTTGTCTTTTTTCCCCCGGTTTTACCAACTTTACCCTATTTACCCTATTTATCGCTACTTTGCAGATTTCGCTTATTGCGGCATCTTTCTGGAACCAAACCCCGCAATATTTAAGGGATTACTGTATTTCCTTCCCTGGAGATAGTCAGAAGCTGTCTGGACACAATTCTGAGTAATATCCTCCAGGGGACCCTACTTGAACAGGGAGGTTGGACTAAAAGACCTCCAGTGGTCCCTTCCAACTTTACCCAATTCTGTGATTTTTATGCAGGATGCCACTTACTCTTTCCTTGGAATGCTCATACACTTCAGGTTAACAGCATGCATGGTTACTGTGCTTTCCTGGGCCTTAGGCACTGACTATTCCTTGTGCAGAGACATTGAGGAATTATCTTAAATGGATCAACCAACCCCTGCAGAGTCTGGTGCATGGTGGAGTAATGCCCTGGTTAAACTTCTCCATTGTGTGAAATGGCAGTGCTGCAGCCAGGGCAAGTGAAGTCAGACACACCTCCATCTCACGGGATCAGTGTCTCACCCAAGACATACAGCTTGAGTGCTTCTCAGGGTATAAAGCTTTTACTCAAAATTTTGAAGGATATGTCATGACAAAGGGTTTTTCATTGCTGTTTTAGACAAGTGATGGAGCAACAGCAACAGCGCCAGGAATCTCTGGAAAGAAGAACCTCCACCACAGGCATGTATCAAATCAAGCAGATACAGTCTCTCCCTGATTGTCTCCTCTTGCTGTTGTTGGTGTTTGTGGAGTGCTATACAAGAGCTAAACTGCTAAAAGTGGTTATAGCTGTGAATAGATTTTAAAGCATTTTAAGCTAAAGACTTACATACATTTGGGCATGGTTGTGTTGTTTTGCAGAGGCTCAGGTCTGGGGCATGCAGGTGGAGCTGGGCAGGTTTTGCACTTGGCAAAACTTGTTCAGCTGAGGGGCATTTTAAGTGTAAAGCCCCCCAAGAGGGAGCTTGGCCATGATTCTTTCGCACCCATGAGGAGAGCAGGTATCACAGCCACTGCAGGAGTGACTCCTTGTTTCCAGAGGATGTCAGCACAATGGGGTTGAAGTGCTGGATGTGCTTAGACACTCCATGTTGCTCTGCAGCACAAAGCAAACCACAGCACTAAGGAAAATCCAGCTCTCATTGCTCATCAGTGGGGATTTTGTGATCATGAAGTGAGGAGTCTTCTGTGAGCTTAATGGAAAATATATATATATTTAATGAGCTTACAAAAATCCTCTATAGCATATTAAGTTGCACTAAGCTGAAAGAAAAGATGACAGGAATAGTTTATAACTACAAAGTATGGCTTTCCCTCTCTGAAAGTAGGCAGAGCAAACAAGCCAAGATGGCCATCTTGTGTTTGGGCTTTCAGTCTGGGCAAGTTTTTTCAGTTAATCTGGTCACATAAGTGAAATGTTTTTCCTCAGCTGTTAAAACATTTTAGTTTTTGACTTGCAACCAGCTCAGACATACACACATACCTTCAGCAACAGAAATAGTTGGACTCTTTCAGCAGAGGTTAGTCTGCTATTCTGCATAAGGAAATTAGCCAAAATTCTGCCTTGGCATACACAGGGAGAAGGATGTGGCTTTTAGAGGCTGCTGGCTGACCCCTCTCTGGATACAAGGTGGCTACCTCTGTGTTCAGCATATCCCTTGCAGCTGTCCCTGGTGCAAAGGTGATGCTCGTGATCCTGACTCAGATTCACGTGGGGCTTGGAGGAGCCTCACTGGCATCAGAGCATGCAGCCCATCCCGTGCTGCCAGGGTTCTGCTCCACACACTCCTCCAGCTCTGCAGAGGGCTGGAAATCCCCAGGCTGGTGCCTGCACCATCTCCTCTTTGCTTTGTTTGAGTTTCTGTTTGCGTTTACTTCACGGTTCCCTTTTCTCCATTCCACTTTGCCTTGGTTTCATTCCTTGCTGGATACCCACCTTATTCTTTTCATTTGTCTTTTCTGTTCTTTTAGTTTCCGCCCTTCAGCTAAGCCTGTGCTCTCCTCTCTCTCAGCCCCAGTCTCCTCCTCCCATCTCCAGTAACTGTGATGCTCCTGCCTCTGGTGTTGTGCTCCCCCCACTACCTTATGCTGGCGCTGTCTCTTCAGCACCCGTTGTCCCTGAGCCCGCTAGTCAATCCCCTTTCATATCCCAGCAGAGAGACAGAGAGCCCCCGCAGATCCTGCACTGGCACTCGGCCTCTGAGCTGCCAACAGCCCAGCGTTCCTCCCTTCCATCCTGCCCAAACAACAGGACTGTAATGCCAGGCATCAAGCAAACCTCGCTGTCTCCACCGCCTCTCCATCCATCCCATTTTCCTTTTGCCTCTTACCAGCCTTTCAGGGGCTCTTCTCTTTCATGCTCCCCTCGGTCGTCTGCTCCCCCTGCCACAAATGCACCAACTCTGCAGCGGGGTGACATCCTGCAGCCACGTGGTCCCACCATCCTGCCTGCGATTCCTGTCCCGCCTGACAGGGTCAAGGGAGCCACAGATAAAGCAGGTCCAGAGACCTCAGCAAATGTGCCCCTAAATGGCCATCCTGAAGAACATATGGCTTTAGGCCCCTCTGGGACCCAGGTGAAAAGCATGGATGGGTCCTTCTTTCCACACCTAGGAGCTACACCCTGCACCCTCCTGCCCACCATCGCCAGCCCCCCCAGCTCCTCTGGCCAGGCTCCCTCCCCATCCTCCCATCCATCATCTTGTCCTCCACAGCAGTGCTGTCAGCCCATGTCACAGTGTCTTCCATTGCCTCCCCCTCACGCTGCTGTGTCTGAGGTGGCTATGCCCAGGAGGACCCCTCCTTACATGACATCATCAGCCATTGCCCACTTGAGTAAGTACAGATTTTGAGTGAGTTGTGATTTGTGTAAAGCTTTAGCTGTCAGCTGCTTAAAAAGCCCTGTTGGCACTGCCCATGATCGCTACAAAAAGGGATGAGACCCAAAGCTACTCCTGCTGTATGCAATTTCTGAAACTGAGGTGGAAAAGTATCAAAATCACTCAGGACTGGCCCATGAACCAGGCAAAAATTAAGAATTACAGGACCAGGACCCTGTAGCTGGGTTGTCGCAATGCATATTCTTACTGTTTTAGGCTAGTCAGAGACTTTGTGATTCAGCAGAATCAAATTGCTTCGAAGAGCTTCACAAAGAACCTATTTTCAGCTGGTCCAAACATAGTGGATGGGCTCTTCTGAAGCTGGAGGCCAGTTCTGAGATAGACTTCTTGTCCATGGAGGAATATTGGTAGAGATTGTGACTTTTATGTTTTTTTCTTAAGTGGTATTTATGTTACCAGCAAAAGATAGAACATTAATTTTGTTTAAGTTACCCAGAATCACCTGTGCTTGTGCAATTTATTGAATTCTAGAAACTCTCTTCCTGGTATAAACTGCATTCATAGTTGTGGGCTTGTAACTATAACTGTTCCAGCAAACCTTTCTCATTAAAGGCAGATCAAGAGCTTGGGTCTAGCCACTTTGCATGTGGTCTTGCTTTCCAGTGCCTACTAAAGCCTGTAGAGTTAGAACACTTGCAAATAATGCCTACTTGAAATCCAGAGCATAGATTTTGTGACTTGGATCTATTCATGTTTATAACCACATATAATGCTAAAGGCATGTGCCTAGAAGAGGAAGGAAACTAGCATTTCCTTTCACTTTCTGCTAAAAATATTACTGTAACCTCTGGAGGCTCAGCTGATATAGGCTGAAATCCACTTAGTTGAATAAAGTTATTTTAAACACACATCAGTCCATTATATTTTGACTCCGTTCAATTTTTGCCTGAGGCTGGCCTCTAATTAGGTGGGTGTAGTTTTGCAATTACAACTGTACCCACAATGAATTACTAGCTTTTATGTTCATGAACGAAGGAGGGCTTGAAATGTTTAAAGTATTTCTAATGGCAGCTATGGTTCATTTCAAGAATGGAATTGGGAGTGTTAAATAATGGCAGAAGTAACCACAGAAATAGGGCAGTATTGTAAGAATACCTAGATAAGAAGAAAAGCAGGCTGTTAATGTTAAATACAGTTTCCAAATGTTTTTCAGTCAAAGCACACCTGTCTTTCAAAATAACACTTAGTGGGCTGCTGAACCTGTGATATTGTACCAGGAGCAGCCTGTTCTGACAGAGCATACACAGGGAAATACCCTCTGGGAGGTGTATTAGTTCAACAGGCGTGTTACAGGCAGGTGAAACACTGCAAGAGTTACAACCATCAGCCCCTCCAACAGGCTGCTGCTGTGAGGAGCTTTTCTGAACCTCAGGGTGCTTGGAACTGGAGTCTCCCTTGGCTATTTTGCAAAACTGGCTGAGGTCACACACCTTCTGTTCGACACAAAGGAGGATGTGTCAGTGTAACCCATGATTCTTGTGAATGGCTTACATTAACCAAATTCGGTTTATTATCCCCATGTACAAGGCTATGGGAGAAGCAGAAGAATATTCCACTTAGGAATTGAGAAGCATTGTCTGTGTTTTGACACAGAATAAAACACTAGCCCAGCCAGGGAGAAGAGGACGGAGAAGGCTAGTTTGACAGTGACAGGGTCTCGCAGGAGGACACAACTAGCAGACTGACCATTGATACAAACACCATTTCCCGTTCTTCTGCGTGCATGGTGCTTCTTTGCATTGATCACTTGATCTCCAGTCCGGTCACAGCCTTGGGAATGGGAATGTGACCTTGTCTGCGGGTTGGAGGAGATTGTGCTTCATGCCTAATTCTTGTTCTCTGCATTTCAGGCCCAACACTTCCACCTGGCCACCCCAGTGGTGCCGCTGTGATCCCTGCTTCATCTGGGGGGCCCCCACCTCCACCACCACCCCCAGTCCCTCCGCCACCCATGGGAGCTGCACCCCCCCCACCGCCCCCGCTGCCAGCCGGCGCCGGTCAAGGGGCTGGCACTGAGGATGGGTCAGTGTCAGGGCTTGCAGCAGCTCTGGCTGGTGCCAAACTAAGGAGAGTTCAACGGGTAAGGAGCTGGCACTGGGGCTCCCTGATGGGCTCTTCTCTGATGCAGGAAAGCCTGGCACATCTTGGTGTAATGGTCTGCAAATCCAGCGTGAAAACACGCTGGTGAAACACACTTCAGGTGACCACTGGGCGAACTTTTAAATCTGAGTTTGCAGTGCAAATAAAGCTGAGCTGGAACTGTTTGGTAGAGTTTACGCTCTTCAGAAAATGTTAATTAGCAAATGGCTGCAAGTACTCACATTACCAGGTTTTCATCACTTCGGTAAAGTCCACCGTTGTAGTATCTGTTAGTGTTTTCATTTATAAGTGATTAAATCTACATCATGCTTACAATCACCGTTATAGAGTGTTGAGCCCTCATGTCAATAGGTGTCCACTTAGGTAAGGGTTGCTTAACCATGGATAAACATAATCATGAGCAAACAACACTGTGGGTTTTTTCGTCATTTGCCCATGTGTTTGCCTCACTCAGACTTTCTTAGTTTTAGTAATGTCCATGTGGGTCTTCTTCCCAAGACAGAACACATCCTATCTCTAGTTTTAGACTGTGATTGTGATCACTGTTCCTAACACTCAGGAAAACTAATCATTAAGGGTTTGGTTGTAAAGGAAACCTTTCATTAACTCCAATTTTAATTTCTGTCTTAAGCCAGAAGATGGTTCAGGAGGATCCAGCCCCAGTGGGGTCTCTAAGAGCGATGCCAATCGAACAAGTAGTGGAGGAGGTGGAGGAGGACTAATGGAAGAAATGAATAAATTACTGGCAAAAAGGTTTGTACTTACACTTCAGGTAAGTCCTGTAAGGTCTGCAGCAAATTGTGGAAGGAGGTGCTGTCATTTTGGGTTAGAGTGTAGGTTGCTTTGATGCTTCTTTGCAATTTGACAGGTCCTGCATAGATGTTAGACATGAGTATTGCCTGGCCTTTCATATGAAAGGTGTTGCAGCAATGATTCCTGGCAGGGTGTAGCTGCTGCAGCAGATCCTGCAGTGTAGTAGCCTTCAGAGATGGTGATAAACGTATCTTCTGGGCTTTTGCCATTTTACTAGATCTATTTCAAAGTTACTCTTTTCAGTAAGAGGATCTATGATAAGACCTGTGAAAGGATCTTAGATAAGTCATTCTTCATGCAGCACATTCAAGACGTTGAGCCCAAGAATATAAACATATTGCAATAAAAGGACAACACCTTGGCAGGTAAATTATTATTGATTCTCAGTGATTTTCAGAGAGACTAGCCAAGTTATTATGCACTAAAATGAGTTGTGATGTTTCAAGCTACCAGCTGTTAAAAGGCATCCTTTTTCCAATTTTTTTTTTCTTTTCCCCTAATTCCATCCATAATGTTCTGTCAGACTCCAAAGTTCCTTCTGTTAGATGCTTTATTTTTAGATCTAAATTTTTTAACTTACAATTAGTGAAAGAAAAGAATGAATAAAATAATGAAGAGTAGGTACAGTTGTAGAGTGCACAGAGATAAGAGTTTTTCAATAATGTTGTCCAGTATAAAGACAGTTCCCACCTCAGAGGATCTGAGTTCACCTTTCCTCCATGTCCTGTTCATTTCAGAAGGAACTCTGAACATGGACTGTGGATGTAATCCTTTGAAAAGTATAAAATAAATACACAACTCTCTAAAAAGTTCCCAGCAGTATGGAAGAAAAAACAGATTTTTTTTTCTTTTCAGAATTAACATACCTTGACAGTTTTTAATAGTTTAATAGTTTTTACTGGTTCTTGGGATGCTCTATGGGAAGAGTCACCTTACTGAACTGGAAGTTGTCTTATAAGCAAAGAAAGGTTTGGTGACTAGATGCTGGGGCAACTAACTCTGTTCAAGCAAGCTGAATGCACATTTCATATGTTTGGATATAGAAATTGTACACAGTTCTGTGCTTCTAGTCTAAAGTGTGCTCCAGTATGGCTTTCGGCAGTGGGATCTGGTGTCTCCAGGTATTCAGGGTCAAATTCCCCTGATATCTTAACAAAAGCACTTGCACTGCCATGAGCACTCTGCTGCCTCTACTCTGAAAATAACTGAGCTGCAAATACTTTCCCAGGGAGTTGACAGCAACAGAATTGTCCCCTAAATTTTGCTTCACAAAGCCATGGAAGTACTAATTGGAAATGCACAAGTGTCAGTCAAGGCTGCAGTCTGGGCACATGTGTTAACCTGATGCTGAGAGAATTTCTTTTGACTGCAAACCCCTTTTTATGTGTGAAGGAAGAACCTGACAGTGTATTTCAGGTTGTTCTTACCTGCCTTACTTACCTACTCTTAGAAGGAGCTAAAAGAAATGATTTTTTAAGCTGAGCATGTTTGATACAGAAATCACAGAGTAATGAGCAGGGGATCTCAGGGGCCCTTTTCTGGGCAGTAAACCCCGTGCTCAGAAACAAGGAATGTGTTTAATGCTCGGTAAGTAACTGAGGAAAACGCTTCTGAGAGCTCAGGTGCTATAAAACACCACTCTAGATTTAGTGGGCCCCCTGAGAGCAGCCCTTTGCCTCAGGACTGAAGTGCAAACAGAGTAATGAACTCACAAACCACTGTCATTTCCAGCCCAGTTAAGTTTGTTGGAGGACATGAATCTAACACTAGTCCCTCACCCTGGCAAAGATTTCCCTCACATAGATTTGTAATATGTAATTATAATTTTTTTTTTGTCAGAAGTAAATATGTATTATGGAAAGACTAAAAACATTATTACCAATCTAATAAAATTATTAATGTGGTTGAGCATCTGGAAATGATTCCCAGAAAGCACTGTGTCCTACAGATGCACACTCCTCTTTGGGGTTATTTTTGTCAGTTTTTCATCAAGTTTTGTATCCAGAGAGCCTTTTCTCAGAAGACTCTTATTGTCACTTGGGATTTTGGTTTCTGTGAGATGAATTTTGTTCATTCCAGAAGCAAGACTAAATTAAAAACTTGTCATATTGGTGTTTTAAAACTCATCTTCTAAGTGTAGTGTTCACAGGTGGATAAGGGTACAGTTGAGCACAACCAAAAGCCATGTGGAGACTTGAGCTGCAGTTCCTCTAATAGTCTAAAATTGGAAATTGGATGTCTAGCACATCAGAACTTGGCAATCTGAAGTACTGTTTAGATCCTAAACAGAGCTTGAAAATCAAGAATTTGGTTTGCTCTTCATCAGTGTGGCTAATACCTGAGAAGTTTTACCATGTCTTTTTCAAAAATAAACAACCAACATCTTTCCTTACATTCATGTCCAGTTTCCCCAGTTGATGGATTGCAGCTCTTTGCCACTTACTTCTCAGAGAGATTTGCTTCTCCTTGGGAAGCAGAAATGAATGTGGGTCTCAGGTCCTCACTCAGCTTCTGTAGGCAACAATAACACTGCCAGCCCTGGAACTACAGGGCTCAGGATCTCTGCTACCTTTGAGTTGGATTTGAGATGACAGTTATCTCCTGTCATTTACCAAAGGAACTTGAAAACCTGGGCGAGAGGGCTCATTTCCTGGCTCGTGGTCTCTAGCCAGAACTTTCCCACCCTAGAGTGAAGCAGGGGACTTAATTGAGCAGGAATGGTGCACAATGTCCCAGAGAAGATGGACCTGGGTTGAAAGGTGTTTTTGACAGTCTTCTCATCAGCCACGCCCTTTCTTTGGGTGGGAGCAGGGATGTGGGATATAGGACAGGAGACAAACTGGAATTGGAGCTGGCTGAGAACACTGTCATCACTGCAATACCCACCTGAGCCAGCTGGTGGGAGACTGGGGGGCGGTTGGTCCTCAGAAATTCCTGTGGGGGGTTGAGTTGTTCCTCCTGTGTAGGTTTCAGGAGCTACAACTTCCTGAGCCCTGGGGAGAAGCCATCCCTTTCATACCCAGCTGTGCTTCCTTCCTCGGCTTCAGCACATTTCCTTATGTTCTGCACTCTGCATTCCTCTGTTAAACACTGCCCCATAATATTGCCCTTTTCCCTGAGTTGTATCACTGTACGCTGGATTCCTCATCTCCACCCCAGTCCTACACAACCAGACACTTCCAGCCATTCCCTAGGATGAACTAAATAAATAGTAACTCCTACCAAAGCCTGAATCAGTCTTCTCACATGGATATGTTTCTGGAGGGTTGACTGTGTGTCCTCTCTCATGTTCCTTTGCCAAGGAGGAAAGCAGCGTCGCAGTCAGACAAGCCCGCTGACAAAAAGGAAGAGGAAAGCCAAAACGTAAGTGAAAGACTCCTCACTGTTGTGCTCTTGCAAATTCCTTGTAAGCCAAGCCCTGTGCCCATTCATTGTGTGTAGCAGGCAATAATAAGCAGTGCTGATCCAGGAATAGATGTGCACATTCAATCAAAAGCTGAATGAAACTGCTTCCTCCTTTCCTGGGAACAGCACCCTACAAACAGGAACTGTCACTTTATTCACAGGCGAGGTGTTGCCTGGACCAGTAGGCACTTTCTCATGGTCTGATCCAAGTGTTGTAAAGGATGATAGATTCTTGTCCTGTAAGGTGTATTGAACCTTCTGTCAGGTGAACTTGTTTCTTATTTTACATTTGAGGCTTCACTTGAATTGGATCCTCAACCATGTGGTATAACTTCGGTCAACCTCTGTGCAAAGAGATAACCAGTTCACTTCAGACCTGAGTGCACAAAGAATACGTCTGGGGGGATGCAAGGGAAACAGTGTGTTAACCATTAGGCCATTCAAAAGTCAAAGTATTTGTCCATGACACCTACACTAAAATGAGATAGAATTTGGAAAACTGAAGAGAATTTTAATTCATTTCTATTTTAACTATTCTGTCAGTATATTGTCCACAAAAACAATTATACAGGAGGTTTTATTTGACAAAGTTTGTAGACTGAACTTGATGCATCAATTTTGAGTTCAACATGCAGATGAAACCACTTTTTTACCCATGGAACTGGTAAAGCATGGATGATCTTTACTGTTTTAAGAGAGAGCAGGATTTGTACCGTGTCCCTTCCCACGTGGTACTTTTCTGGGCTGTGTTCATTCAGTATTCCTGTTGCTAGCCAGTACCCTCATGGAGGCTTTCTGCCTTGGCTGTAAGTTCATAAAGCATCCATAATGCGTCTTCTGTGCCTCATATTGCATATATAAAGATATTCCCTCCAAAGACGAAGTGAGAACTGCTCAGTAGGAAATCCATTCAGAAAACTTAGGTCTTGCCCCAGGCTGTAAGGTTTGTAGCAAGAGCAGGAATAAGCACTTTACACCGTTTAGGGAGAAAAGCAGCTATTTTTGGCATGTTCTTCAAGGGATGCTTCAAATATGGAATTTGCCTGTTGAACCCACTATGCAACCCTTGCTCTTAATCTTGCCCCAAAGCTGGTTTTGAACCATACACTTGGAGATGAAAAGCACCATTTAGCTTCTAACTATTCAGCCTCTGCTGTCTTTCTGTTCCTTCTTCTCTCTCCTTGAAGCTTTAAATTAGTTTATATCCCAAATCAAACTTTTCAATAGCACCAAATTGTTTAGAAAGTTGTTTTAGACAGTATCTGTTTAATTTGTATCTTGAGTACATTTTGTGGTCAGGGCATCTTCTACTGAACTGGGTGCAGTTCCACTTTACAATGCATAGCTAATGCTTTGCCTGAGCATGTTTTGAGGCCTGCTCAATAATACTGTCATGTCAAATACATGGATGAATGGTTTATGATGTCAGACATAATTCCAAGATAACAGTGTAAATCTTTGATAAGTGTTTAATCTACTTAAGAGGAGTACTGATGGATTTAGTCACATTCTGCTAGCACCTGGACTCCTCTCATTGATACCAGTGGCTGTCCTGGGCTGAAGGACTGGGCTCTGAGCCACTGTTCCTTCAGATGGGACAGTTTCCACATCTCAGAGAGCTTCTAAATTTAGGAAAAAGATGGTTAGTATTTAGACAACGGCAGACAGCACTTTAGAGTGGTTTCAGCCTGGTTTGGTATACAGAGATAAGAGTGAGTCTAATCATGAAAAGGTGTCCATATTAACTAAAATAAAAAGAATGTATTTTGCCATTATAAAGGGAGAGAAAAGTTAAAGTTTAAATGGCCTTGAGCCCATATCTTGGCAGCAGTGCCTGTTGGACATGGTTGTGGGAAACTTGCTTTTGTACCACAGGTACAACTGCAGCTGGTCTCCAGAGTAGAAGAGGACAGTGTGCGTCATCACCAAAATTCAGTAATGTCCCGTTTTTCTTTTTGTAGGATGATGCTAGCACCTCTCCTTCAACCAGTACACGAGGCCCTGCCCAGCAGCAGCAAAATTCGTCAGGTATTAAGTTGAACTACTAGTGTTATAGTGGTCTTCTTAATTTAGTCTTCTCTGCCACCTCTAGATTCGAATATTTACTGTTTTAAGAACTGTACTCAGCAAATGACATTTTTTTTATGCTTTACGGCTAGGAAAATTGCAATGCGGGTAGTTTAGGTAATGGGGGCCAGTCATGTAGCAGAGGATCTGTGTTGTCAACATTGTGCACCTAAATCTTCTAAGAGAAAAAAGCTGTATTATTTTACTTTCTGTAATGTAGATGTCCCGATTTGTACAGTTGGCATTTGGATCTCAAAATGTTGCTCTTTCTTAACCTAGTAGCTTGTTGCAGTAAAGCTGATCCTGAGAATTACGATATGAAATTAAGGAGCCCCAAAAACATGTTTTTTCTACAATGAGCTGAAATAACTGTGTCTGAATAGATGAACTGCAAGCAGTCACATTCATCCATGTGTCAGTCTTGCCTTTCACACATGCAGAAACAAATCTCTCTCAAGAGATTGAGTATTTAACCATTCCAGCTTCCTTTTGGAACAAAGCCATGACTTGTGTGCTTTGCAAGGGAGGAAGAACCAGTCAGGAGAAAGGTGCACATGAATGAGAAACAAGATCTAGAGATTTCCTGGGAGTGCCTGTAATTCTTTAAAAGGGCTTTTCAGGACCTCACAGAGGAGCAAATCCTTGTATATAAAGTTGTATGTTACTCAAGTCTCTGAAACAATTCACTTCCTTCTAGAAGGAGATTGGGACCCTAATAAGCACTGTCAGTAACAAGGGTTATGTAGTCCAGCTTTGGGGAATGTTCTCTGAGTTAGAAATGTAGTCAACATTAAAATAAATTCGTTGTGTAGATTTGCATAGTGGGGTCTCACAGTCCTTTTTTAGATACACCCACATTTTCTGCCAACTATGCAGACAAAAACACCAAGACTTTTAAACTTAAAATATAAATAAGTATTGTACTGAATGGAATAAGCCTTGCAGCAATTAGCCTGTATTTACCAATAGAAGTGATTTATGCTTTTCCTCCTACTGTTCCAGATCCATGTCTTTTTAGTACTGTTTAACTATCCTGTCCCTAATTAAAGGGATCACTAAGCAGATTTTTGTCAATGCTTCCCCTATAATGCAGGCAACTGCATTCTTTCAGCAATCCCACTTTCCTGGTTCTTTCTGAGTCACTTATCCTCACTGAATGAAAGCAGCTGTGTAAGACAATCAACTTCAGGATATTTTTATCATTAGAGCAAAATAATTAACTTTTCATGTTTGTTTTTCAGACTCTGGGAAGAAGCCATGGGAAAGGAGCAATTCTGTTGAAAAGCCTGTATCTTCATTACTTTCTAGGTGAGCTGCACAGGGTGTCCCTGGGGCCGGCTGGCAGTTGGGGTGGTCATGCTGTCCCTGTGGCATGTGCACAACTCACGTCTCATTTCATTCCATTGCTGTAGAAATCCATCAGTGGCGAAGAGCTGTGAAGCTAAGAGTCCCACACAATCCCACGTGTCTTCTAGGTACTGGCTAACAGCCTCGCTTCTAACTGTCTTGGCTTGTCCTTTGGCTAATCCCATCATGCAGCAGTAATGTTAGTCTTTCCTCATTCTTTACTCATTCTCTCACAATCTGCTTTGTTTGTCACTGCATAAAGTGTGAAGGTAGAGTGTGTTGTGTCAAAGGCTTGTTCCATGGAAACGGCCTCCTGTTCACTTGGGCAGAGGCGTCACAGATGTTATTCCTACTCAAACCATCCGTGCTTGTGAATCAGAGACACAGGCCTGGCAGCGCTGTGCCACAGGGAAGGCAGGATTTGGACCATCTTCTGATAGCAGGTTCAGAATGAACCTGCCAATAGGTGAAACTTTCATTGCCCAACCTCTGTAGAAATTCAAAAGCAAAAGCAGAAATGATCTGAAGAGCCTGCAGCTGGGATAAGGGGAGTTATTCTTCCATCCATGCAACTGCAGTGGGTGCATAACAAAGGAGAGCAAGGCTTGGTGCAGTAAATCAATAAAATCAAGCTGTAAAAAGCCACAGATAGGGCATTCAGATATATGGGGTACCAAAACTGGCAGGTATCAAAAGCCAAGAAACCTGAAGTAGAACTCCTGGAATTTCATCAGTCAGAAGAGCCAAGCTGCAGGATTAGTGCCCATGTTTTTGGTCAGGGAGATTGAGATAAAGCTTGATGTTGGACAGCTAAAGAGAGGCTTGGTTCCAGTGCTAGTTGAGGACCACCCAGTGTTACTGGACACTGAGATGGATGGATAAGCTGAATAAGGAGGTAGAACACAGGTTTACATATGCTTAGTATTTGTTGCAAAGAGATGTCCTTTATTTTACATTGTTAGGTATATGACACTGCTGATAGGCTGGAGAGAGAAAGTTGCCAATGGCAACTATCTGCATACAAGTGTTGCTGTGTTAAAAATGCTGTAACATGCCCTGCCCAAACATTCAGAGGGATGTATCAGTGTTACTATAGCAAAATACAGTTTTGCCAGCCCTACTAAAACAAATGGAACATGTTGCTTCTAGGAAATATATCAGTTTCAAATAGAAAGACCATTCTTTCTCCTTGCAAATAGGAATGAAATGTGGGCTATTGAAAGCAGCCATCATGTTTCACTAGCTGTCTTCTATAATGCCATTCCATCCTGAGAGGAGGACTTTGGAGGGAAAAAAATGCTTTCCTAAGTTAGGACCTGGATTAGTGCTCAGTAGTAGTAATGCTTGCTTGAAAAGACTTCTGTTGAGGAAACAAGGCAGGTTTCTAAAGCTCTTGGTAGTGGTCTGTTTGGGTTCCTGATCAGTTTGATGGCATTTGAATCTGCCTTAACGCCCAGCTTAGCTGTGAGATGGTAGGACACATACAAAGATTTCCCAAGAAAGGGCTGCAAGACCAAGCAACCCTTAGAAGCCAGCAGAAGCTCCACCAGCCCCCAGTTTGGGCTCAAAGATGATATCAATGTTATTTGAAGCCTTGCATAGCATGGCTAGGTTTTTAATGTTTTAGAGTTACTGATTAAAGAAGAAAGGAAAGCAGCTTCTGCTTCCTTAATTTATTTTATCAGATGTGATCAGAGTTCAGCCCACTGACTAATACCATGCTGAAATACCAGAAACACTAAAGTGTATTAATCATTAAGGCCAGAGTGGTTTTGTTTCTGGATCAATAAAAAGTGACTGTAATACATAATGCTATCAACAAACCACACTTGACTCAGTCTTCCAAAGAAACAATTACTTTTTTACTATTTTCCCTATAATATTTTTCTATCCTGTAATCTACTATTACTGTATTACTGTAGTCTCCAGTTAAAGCCTAGGTTGCCGAGACAGAGTTGCTGTACAGAAAACAGAATGTGAGAGAAAACCAGACACCTAGCTTGCAAATTGCAAATGCCATAAAAAACTCATTGGTCAGCAGGCTTTATCCCCTCAGTATTTTCTAGTCTGAAATCACTGGGATTCCCAACACCCAAGAAAAAAAAAATCCTTTCAGTGCAGTCTTTGTGCTCTCTCCAATATGTCTGCAGCGGGAGAAATTTTACGGGGTCTTTGAGGGTCAGGTTGTGCATACAGGAGCAGTGCTGCTCCCTGGCTGCCAAATACAATAGGGACACTCCTGTCCAGCACTCAAACACAGGCGCCCCTGCTCTGGGGTGCTCAGCTGGGTGTAGCTTTGCACACTCTGCAAGAGACTGACCAGCTTTTTTATGCTCTTCTTCCACTTCTCAAGGATGAAGCCAGTGAGCAGCAGCAATGATGTGGCTATGGATGCCTTAGATTTTGATCGAATGAAACAGGTGAGTGAGAGCATCATTAGCAGTTAAGAGATTTGACAAGCTACCCATTTTCCCCCATGCATGCGCTGTACAAGCAAAACAGCTGTTCAGTCTTCGATGCTCCTCTGTAACTAGGTGCTTAGAGAAGGGCTAGCTGGTGAGCAGCAAGAGAGCACAATCTCACTGCTATTTCATCGATATGTCTGCACAGAAATGTGCAAATAAATACGCCAGCATCTTCTGCATCCGTGCCCGGGAGTGCAGACGTAGCTGTTAGTAGTGCCAGGCTCTGATCGGCAGCGGAGGTGGGGGACAAGCACAACCGTGTTAAACTTGCATTTTCTTCCACCAGTTAGAAGGAAATTCTGAGCAGCTGACTTGTGTTTTGTCTCATCAGGAAATATTGGAGGAAGTTGTAAGAGAGTTACACAAAGTGAAAGAGGAGATAATTGATGGTAAGAAAGAGAAAAATTATTATTTTTCTCATCCTTATGACTAATTTCCCATAGATAAGATGGTAGGAACTGCAGAGGGTTCCCTCGTGTTTTCAGACTTCTCTGAGCAGCTCTGATTTATACACACATTTGAAGAACAAGCATCTACCTGATCTGAGCTCTGACCATAACACTGTGTTTATATCCTTTATTATGCTATTGATGAGCATTTTTGCCACCAACCTATGAGAAATTCACTGGCTGATGTTTCTCACAGGTGGGTGGATGAGAAAGGGCCTGCCCATAGCCCATGGCACATCAATTTATCACAATCAGTGAGCATGAAATCTTGTAACTAGCCGGCCACACAGGTCCAGCATGAGGAGGGGACAAAGGCAGCTAACTGGAAATCCTTCTCAAAAATCTCCTGTAGGCTTCCTATTCTTGAGGAGCTATTTCAGACCTTCATTTGATTACAGCTTTCCCAATAGACACACATTTTTATAATTAATTGAAAAGTACAGCATCTCTACCCAACATACGGGTATTTTATAAATTGTTGGGGAGTGTGTGACTGAAGGTATTTTTCAGGGCCATTCTTGAAATGCACAGTGGAATTCCTATTTTAAGCCCAACTTTAGGGTGTATGAAGAATGCATGTCCATATCCTGTACCCTCCACCTTAGATTCACACAGAAGGGAAAAAGAGGAGACTGTAAACAGCTGAAATACATTCCCTGTCCCCTTGCTCTAGACCTGTGTGCTCCCAAAACCTTGGGGCAGTTTGCAGTTGAAGACACCCTTGCCCAAACGCTACGGTCCCAGCAGCTTGGCCCTCAGAGCCTCCCTAGTTCATTCCAGTGCAAACTAAGGCATTCACGTACACCACAGATGCAACTTCGTAAAGTAGTACTGCAGTTTGCAAGCCAACAGCTGACTGCTTTACCCTTACTCATCCTTTTACCCTCCACTCATCCTTCTACCGGCGTGTACTTTCTGCAACCTCTGTACTTAGCATTTTCCATCACACTGGATATAACATTATGCACTAACTTTCTGGTTTGGTTTTCTAGCCATACGGCAGGAGTTGAGTAGAATCAGTACAACATAATGATTGCAAAGCATTTGGACGGTACTAAGGAGGCTAGGAAGATTGGATCATTTCTAAGTGTACCAAGGTCATGCAAGATGGTGAGAGAGGACACCGACACTGTCTTTGTTCTTACACCCTTTTTATTAGCAGACTCAGCACACTTTGAAGCTTGCTGCTGCCTTGGATTCGCTTCATTTTAAAAGTCTTAATCTAAAGATTATTAAATTTTAAAGTTCTGGGTTTTTTAGATTTCATCTGACACTGCACATTGGATTTGTCAGCCTTTTTTGTATTTTGTATTTGCTTATTTAAATGTATTACCTTTCTTTTTAGTAGTAGATAAGAACACACGTGAACCATTTGCTTTTGATAGATGACTTCAAAGTAATTTTACTAGTAGTCTGCAATGTAAATGAAGATCCTTTGCCAACAGAAATGTATTGAGGGATCACTGGAAGAAAGAGACATGTTTAGTTGTCAGCCAACAAGTTCTTTGTCTCAGAGTTATCACAATATTAAAAATGGTACGTCAGTGCATCACAGTATCTGTGTTCATATTGGTAATAAACTGTTTATTGTCCACATGGCCCTGCCTTTCTTTGTTTCATTTGTTCCTTGATCTCCCACACTTTTATGTCACTTGAGTTGTGGCAAGGGGAAGGTGATTGAGACTTACTGTGTGGTGGCAGCTCTGCGTGGCCAGCACTGCAGAGCACAAGGAGAGAGCCTGAGTGTCTTGTGGCTGGTGCAACAGTAAGAGCCCGGCCTTCTGTCACAGGGAGATGCGGCTCTCACTTGCCCACCCCTCTCACATTGCCAGCTGAGCACCACCTCCTGCAGTCAGGGTGCCAAAACCTCAGCAAAGTCAGTGAAGGACAGTGGCTTACAGCATTTCTC
Source organism: Pitta sordida (assembly GCA_013390025.1). Classification (NCBI taxonomy): domain Eukaryota; kingdom Metazoa; phylum Chordata; class Aves; order Passeriformes; family Pittidae; genus Pitta; species Pitta sordida. Next base: position 129,484 of record WEKX01010921.1, read on the forward strand.
AGGCCACCACTACCTGTCCCTCTGCATCTTCTGCCATCACTGAAAAAAATCACAGGTCCCATCACCTGTACTCCTGCAAGTTTCCAATAATAAAAGGGAGCTGTTTATGCAGAACAAAGCTACCAAAGGCATTAGGAGGATGCAAGCTGAAACCACTGAAAGCACTGCTGACTAGAGGTATAGGGGGAGTAATTTGTTAAAAGTTGTGCAGGTCTTGAGCTTTATCAAAGATATTCATATAGGACAGCCAACACTTAACAGTGCATGTCCAGTCATATCTTTCAGGTCGTACAATTCTTTTCTTTACAGCCAGCGCAATCTTGGGCATTTGTTCTTGATATAGTTTGGTGCAAGCTTAACGTGGCAGTCATCTCAATACCAGCTTCTTGATAACTTTGTGCAAAAGGCAAGAGATTGGAGTACAGCTATTGAAATCTATCTGTTCTTTGCTTCAGGCTTTCATGGAGGTTTTGTTTAAAAAGCCAGGAGCCAGGAGTGGTTTAGGGAGCAGAGCCTGGTGCAGCAGCCCAGGAGGGGCTGTGGTTGTCCCCTTGATCATGACCCCAGGCCTTGTGGAGCAGTGCAGCACACAGGAGGGACTGCTGGCCAGCTACAGGAGACCCAGGAGAGGAGGCAGGATCTCGTGCTTGGCAGTTAAGTGTAAAATGTTACCTGTGTTTTGAGGAGCATGGGGTGTTCTTCAGCACTCTGAAAAGCAACCCAATCTGCCTCTTAGAAATTACTCTTTTTTGCAGTGTGGTTACACTGTAGATTAAACATGGGAGAAATCTGAGTTTAATGCTATGGTGAGCTCGAGACTGAGCCTCATGTTTGTTAGATGGTTAATGCCAGCAGAAGGCGAGAGACAGGTTAAACAATGGGATAAAGATTTTCACATGGGAACTAAACAAGGCAGACATTGATGTGCACCACAATACAACCACCCTGAGACCACAAGAAGGAGTCTTTTCAGTATGAAGAACACAGACAAGCATCAGTAACAGCAGAGATTAGAGTGTTCTGTTGCATAAATCTCTTACAGTAGCTCATGCTTTTCCTAATTATAAACCCATTTAATACAGAATATTCTGAGTTGGACCTGATGATGGCAAGTACTTTTCAAAATTGCTGCCTCTCAGAAGATCACAACCATCCTGCAGTAACACTCCCATAATCCTAATTAAGCTTCAGAAAGAAGGTACCTGGCACGGTTTCCCTTGGAATGGGGCATTATGCCCATGGTCAGTAAAAACCATGTTGTAAATCTAAGTGCACAGCCTAGATATGGTGTGCCCCTCTGTTAACATCAACCAGATGCTGTAAATGGGGTTTTCTTACTTTCTTCCTCCACCCTTGCAGGCCTCATCTAATTAAGACATAATAAGCTAAAGTTTGCACAGATGGACTTAATAGCAGAGGGATCAAGGTGCATGGGGTGGAAGCTTGGCTGATAGGGGCAGGGGAGCAGTCCTGGCATCACTAGTGCTGTGCTGGTTCCCAGTTTAGAGCTCCAGTGACAGAGAGGCACGAGGTGGTTTATTTTCAGTAGTGGCACTGCGAGAGGATTTCCGCCTCCCAGACAGTAATTTGGTTTGCCAGTTGTCTGTAGAGAAGGATGTGCTCTCATAGTGGGCTTGCTGAGCCACTGCAACAGGGCAGGACACAGCCATTTTACACAGCAGAAATCTAAGGGGACATTAATCTCCACTCTGACGTATCATACAGCTATTTGTTCCTCCTAGCTCCTCTTGCCAGAGCATTCATGTGCCCACACAATGAAGGAGATCTGGATCCTCTTTTAAGCAAAAGGAATAAAATCACACATAACTCTAACATACTTTTAACCCAAACCCATACACCCTGTGGTTATGAAGAAAAAACTTCCTACCAACATTACTGGTAGTAGCAAGGACAAGCGCCCATGGAGAGGACAGGATCACAGCCGTCTCCAGCAGCACCTCCACACATTGGGACCATGACGGAAATACTCATGGGAAGCAGCTGACAATTTTGGTTGGCGCCTATTTACACCACAGCCTCTGTGTCAGGTAACACCAGTAATCCATAAACCCCGTAGGTAACGGCATCATGAAACAGGCGAGTAAGGAAACTACAACATAAGGTCACTCATCAAAGAGGATGAGGACAATAATCAAATTGAGGAAGATAGCGTAATCTTTATTGTGGTTTTTACATTAACTTGCTGAGTTGGACATGAGAGTTGAGGAACAGCTGCTAAGGACATGGGAAGCTGAACATGTGATCAGAGTGCCAGCAGCACTGAAGTCAATTACTAAGAAACTGAAGTTCCCTGACATGAGCATTGATACAAAGAGGTAATGGAAGTTTCCACAACAACGCCTCTTTCTCTGGGAGAAGAGAAACTTTAATAATTAAGTCGTAAGTCTTAAATATGTTCTTCACTTGAGGAACCAAGGAAGGCTGAAGTGTTGGAAGAAGCCCTGTTCTTCCTCTTCTTATCCAAAAGCACAAAACAGTTCCTGTAAATAAATTGGTATTCAGCCCCTCTATTACAAAGGATTTTGCTTTGCTGAGAAGACCTGGGTATTTATTTACCCAACTGCCAATATCAGATGGGTGAGAAAAACAGAGGAAGGGGAAATGGAGGAGGGGGAACCCAAACTGCAGCAAGCTAGTTTGGTTCCTGGTGTGTGCCCATGTACTGAATGGACAGATTGGCTCACTGGATCCAGTGCTTCTGGAGGAAGAAACAAAGTTGTGGTTGTTGAGGACACCAGGCTTCCCAGGTCTTATCACATACTTTGAGGGACCAATGAGACTGCACAATAATCCTTTTATTTGCTACAGCCATGGATTTCCAGAAGAAAAAAACAAAAATCACCTGTTAGAGGGTTAGAAGGCAAGAGCACCTATACAGATCTCTCTTTTAACCACTTAGTAAGGACAGAAACATTTTGCCAGCTTTCCTGGGTGGTCGGATAACATCTGAATTCCTGACTCCCAAGGTACTGTTCTGCTTGGAGAAAGGTATGTTGGTTAAGGTTTTTTGATGATATGGAATTATTGAGGATAGCCACATATTTATTGTTGGAGAGGACAGGTCAAAAGATTTAAATATTCCTTTGGGCAGAAATAACAGATGAAGGTCAATAGCACTCAGTAAGAGACATAGGGAAAGAAACAACCCAATCTCCATGTTCCAGGTATATCCATAACACCATCAGTGGAGATTTTATATAGCCATAATTACAATAAATATATTATAAATATATAGCTATTTCTATAGTACATATCATATACTTCCCAAATGTCACGTCAGTGTCTCTTGAATGACAGAGACAAAAAGTTACCATTATTCAGAAAGTGGTTAGGAACAAATAACACCAAAACGTCTCCATGTCTTCACTCCTACATCCTGTGTACAGAGAAGAGTATAATATAGAGGAATGCTAACAATCTTGGCAAGAAACAATCAAAACTAGAACATCTCCATTTTCAGAAGGACTTACAGTGGGGAAAAGGATGAGAAACATGAAGATATGAATACAGTTGAAAAGGTGAATGAGAAAGGACCAACCAGTTCCTCCAGCAGCACATCCATGCTGCTGATCAGGGAGGTGGGTGGAAGACCAAAGGAAGGATTTCTCCCTGCCACAGTTCAGGTCTGTCAGTTACCTACAGTGATTATTAGATCTTAAGAATGGAAATGCATTCAGAAAAGGCTTAGACAAAGCCCTGGAATAAAGATCAAACAGAAGCTACTAAAATAATGACACAAATATACAAAAATAGAAACATATTTCATTGCATATAAAAAATCTGTTACTAGGAATTATCAGAAGATATTAGATTAGACAAAACATTGAGCAAAAGGCACACTTGTGTTCTCCAGAGAGTATCATTTACTACTGCATGCCAGTCCTCCCTGCTTCCACAGTCCTGTGCACACAGAGCATCTACTTCTAATCTGGCATCAAGGGAAACCAGTCCCAAACTACACACAGACATACTGACACATAACACACAGCAATTATTCTCCACAGCAAACCAGGTCAAAACTCAGACTTTGGCACATATGTCCCAGGAAGTAAATTCTAAGCCTAGACCAAAGGTTCATCTAATCACAGTTCACGCTAATCTAGGTTCTGAACGTTACATATACAAATACACTTCATTAAAAAGTATCAGTAGTCTAAAATAGTGCATTAAATTGCTTCATTTTCACACTCATCCTCTTGGTCCAAGGAGCATACACCAACATTAATTCAGCCCACACAAAGATCCTCCTAATTTCTGCAGAAAACTGAAGTCACGTGAATGACCAAACACACACCATTGTGGCAGGCAGAGCTAGCCTGTTAGCTTTCCTTTGCCAGCTTGCACAGTCTCTTAACCCTTGAATAAGGACCAATAGTGTCATCAAAAACAAAGTCCCATAGAACTCGAATCCAGGAATTGTGGTGTGGGAGGTTATCATAATATTCTGCTGCAATCTTCTTCACCTGGAAGAAGAAGAAAGAGAATGAGCTGTTTAGTTGCACAGTGTCAGGTGTTTCAGCCTTCACATTCAGATCTGATCGCACAGCCATAACCTGAAGTTACTTGTTACTGCTTGTGAGCTTCTGCAGTTCAGCCAAATGATATGGACTTAAATATATTTAGATACTGCTCAACAGATTTCTGATGTAAGTTTTGCCTCACAGTATCCAAATTTGAAAATGATGGATCGCTGCCTTCAGTCAGAACTATTTTGTCTCATTTTGGAGGGGATGGGATTTTCACAATGAAGTGCCTTATCCACCTTACCAATTGCCAAGACTCCAACAGACTGTATTTAAAGCCCTGGTTTCCACTTCTAATATTCTTCTGTTGAGGGTTCTGGGTAAGAGAGAATTACCAATTGAGAAAATGTCAGACACAGCCTTGCCTACACTTCATTTTCTTTCCTCTGTTCTGCTATCATAATGCAAATCCAAGACAGGTTCCTCCAGCAGGGAATGGAAATTGCAGAGGTGGTCTGTCCTCCACAGTTGAGTGCTAAAAATGCTGCAAAATTCATTGTTAGATCATAAACATAAGTAGACTTTCATCCTTGTTACAAATCCCCAAGTCTTAAGACCGTTGCCAACAGAGAAGCATTGTACATAATTGGGGAGGTGCTTGTAGTGGGACTAAGGCCGGAGCCAGAGGACAAAGAGGTTTCAAAGCTGGCAGATTCAAGGGACTTTGAGGATTCTCAAGTTACCAGTTATTATTCCTGCTCCACCTAGATGCTTTGTTTTTTGAACACACTTATGAAGCAACAGAGTCTGTTAACTATTGTACACTTGCAGGAAATTGCTTGAGCATGGTTTTATTGCAGCTCCACCTTCTAGAAAAACAGAGCTCTACAATAGGATATTTTGTTAGACATGTCATGCTTGTTAGACTCTCTTTAAAAAACCAGCAGAATTTTGAAGCCAGTTATGCTAAGCACAGTCCAGACTTCCAGGGAAGAGAGAAAGGGTTACACAGGAGCTGTCATGCAGCAGGAAGGTCTCATCAGCACCTGAGGTGTAATGGTGGAATCTTAACAAAGCATTGTGACTGTTTGTGAACAGGTAAGAATCCCAGCAAAAGTTAAATTATAAGCCAGTATGGCTCACTGTTAATTAACTCATTAATTCAGCTTCGTAGCAGACACTCCTCTGTGAGGTATGTTGGGTAACATACAAGAGCCATTAAGATCTTTTATGTCTGTACCTCTGTCCCGACACACTCCTTGTGCTCCTGGCATGGTAGTGCTGTGCAGGAGGAGGAAGATTCAGTTCAGGTCTGACTTTCACTGAATACCTCCAGCTTCCTAATGCAGTAATCCCTCGCTACTTCACACTTCAGCATTCACTGACCCAGTACACAGCAGATTTTTTTTTTTTCAGTGAAGCATTTTTCCCTGCTTATTCTCCCCTTCACATTTTTTTTTCTGGGTTGTGTAACCAGCATGAGAACCAGGGCTGCTCATTGGCTCAGCAAACGTTCGTGCATGTGTACAGCGTTCCTCTTCTGTGGTGGAGGGTCACCTGTCCGTGGCAGTAGGGCCACCCCCTCCTCCCTGGGAAGGTTGTTTAGCCTGTAAAAAAGGTGGCTCAGGGGAGACTATTGTTGTCCACAACTGCCTGAAAAGAGGTTGTAGCAAGGTGAGAGTTGGCCTCTTCAGCCAGGTAACTAGTGACAGGACATGAAGAAATGGCCTCAAGCTGTGCCACAAGAGGTTCAGGTCAGACATCAGGAACAATTTCTTCACTGAAAGGGTTGTCAAGCATTGGAACAGCCTGCCCAGGGAAGTTGTGTAGTCACCATCCCTGGAAGTGTTCAAAAAATGACTTGGTGTGGCACTAAGTGCTATGGTTTAGTTGATATGATGATGTTCAGTCAACGTTTGGATTCAATGATCTTGGAGGTCTTTCCTAACTTTAATGTTTCTATGATTTTGTGGTATCTATTAAGTATGTTTGAGGCTAGAAGAGTCAGCCTCTGTGTCAGATTCTGAGTGCAGTATAAAACCTGTGGATGGCAGTTCCCAGGTAGCAAGTTTTGCAGCCAGTTCATAGACTGCCTTAAAAGAGGTTGGTACTGTGACAAAATATTCCTAAACTTTGCTCCTCAAGCTTTCCATATTGCATTGTAGATGGTGTGTTTGCTTCAATTCCTCCCACCCTTCCTCCTTAAAAATCTCAACTGTAAATCTTAACTCATTGCTAGTTGTGAATGGAGGTTATCCTGGAAGGATAACAGGAGATCAGAATCTGCAAGACAATTACTAGGCACCTGGCACTTGGTATAATGAGGCTTTTCTTCAATAGGTCAAAGTGGTAGGATAAGAAATAATATCTTTTAGACTGAAACTTTTCTTCTGGTTTTGTGCTGGTAGAGCACATTGACAAGATCCCAATCCCACTCCATTGTATCTGATAACCACAGAAGCTAAATGCAGCCTAGAATTTCAGCATACCTTTTATAGGCTCTTTATCCTGGGGCTATACAGAAACTAGAGATCTTTATGACACAAAGCTGTAAAATTACATGTAGAATGCAGAAACACATATTACAGCAGTTGCCTCTACAGTCCTATAGCCCCACCAGGGGGTGGGGGGCAGTCAAGCCATCCCTCCTGGCCACCACAGAGTTAATGAAATCTGCAATTCAAAACTAGAACATCTACCATCTTTTCCAGTCTTGTCTGTCTAATAAATCTGGTTTCATACTGTGTCTTTTCCTTTTCCCACAAGCTTAATGAGTAACTAGTTTGCCTCTGGTAACACTGCCGCTTTTATTGCACCTTCTAGGAGGAGTAGAGTTTGTCCTCCAATCTCCTCTCTCCATAAGCATATACAAACCTTCATTTAATGAAGAATGGATTTTTTTACCCATCTGGTAAACAATGCAATGTTTTATAGTTATAGGGTTTAATGCAAAGACTAATCTAGTCCTAAGCATATGGGGGGGGGGGGCGGGGGGGGTGTCTGAGCAAGTCCTTCGTTGCAATATTAAATTTCATGGTTGCTTGTGTAATCTTTCATTATATTAATGGGACAAGTTCTTACTGCACACCTATGTCATTCATCTTTAATATCCATAAGCTTACAAGCACAACCTAATTCTTCCTCTTTCAAATCTGCCACACTCCTAGGGTAAAGGTCTTTCCAGTAGCAAACACATTACCAAGAACGTTCTGAATGACACACCTGAAACAAATGACAAAGCTGAACTTACTTTCCTGACAAGCACGCTGAAGAGCCAGTTACTTTCCAAGATTAGAATCCAGTTATTCTCTAATACTATTTCTCGTCTGCTCTCAATCATGCAGGAACCAAATAAAGTTCTTTATTCCGCTTTCTACTTACCAATGACTAAAAATAAAAATAACCTCACTGAGAGGTCATCCATATTACACAATTCAACTATTAGAAGTTCAAGTGCCTAAGAGACAAGATCTGTAAAAAACAGACCTTTGCTGAGTGAAGAATTTGTAGGAAGCTTAAGCAGAGCAAGGTGAGGTTTCTTGTCTGATATGAATTTCGAGGTTTAAAGTTAACCACAGAAGTTGTTTCCTTATCTCTTTCCATCAAAGAGGCAGAGATTCTTTTTTTTCCTCATTTTTCAGAAGAGAGAAACCAATTTGTTTTAATGGACAAAGGATTTTCTACAGTAACATTTGTCAAATAATTTTCACTTTTTAATAGAAATTGTAATCGATCACTTGTCAAAGACTCCAAGTTTTCCACGCATAGTTCTGTCAGGCAACAGTGACAGGAAGTCTGCCATATCCCCTGCCAGCAGGGCAAGTCTCTGTCTCGCCGAAGAGTGAAACACACATGAACATAAGCCCATAAAATTCAACTAATACGTAACTCTCTCCTCTTTACACAGGAGGGCAGATACTTCCAGCTGCAGCACTGCCTCAAGGAATTAGGCTGATCTATTTGTGGTGTGGGTGAAGAAGAGCTTTTCAGGTCTGGAGCAACAGTCCCAGCAACTTCAATTAGTCACTCACTTCCCTTGTGCAGGATACAGAGCTAAACTCCTTCTCTTCCTCTATTTACATTTTGCTAATCTAAGTATCTAGGTCTATCTAACAAGTTGGAACATTTGAAAATAAAGCTAAGCCCATGCACTTCCCAGCTGAGCTATCAGGTGTATCAGTAATGGGAGTGCCTGGCAGGAGAACTTCCCATCTGCGTGTGGGCTGTTGTACCAGATGCTCTGTGTCCCGCCAGAACAGGCAGCTTCTCCAGGACAGACCTCCAGCAGCAAAGGAGGTGAATGAAACAGAACTGCAGGCTCTACAGAAACTTCCCACACTCTTCTACACCACAAGAAAATCTCTCCTTGATTTGAAACTCATATTAGACAGTGTTTCTGTGATGAAGAACATTACTCCATTCAGCAGGGTTTACCTGGGTGTGCCAGGCTGTAGGTGCTATTCAGTAGTGAGGAAGTCACAGCTCCTGAACCTTAGACTCCTCAGCTCTACCTCCACCTCATGAGGTTATTGCAGTAGGAGATCGCCAACTCTGACTCAGCTCAGGGAGAGAAGATGTTTCCTTCCTAGTATAGCCATAGAATTTGTATGTCGGAGCAATACTTCGCAGTCACGTACCTCTAACCCTGTGAGCACCTGCTGAGGAACCCTTCTATTAGAAGAGCAGCTACATACCTGGAAGGAGGCTGAAAACCATTCCTAGACACCTGGGCTTTGCAAATTTGATTCCCACAACTGATAAAATGTAAACAAAAAGGGGTTTGCCTTTCAAAGGAGGAAAGCCACAGCACTTTCCCGATGACAGACCAGGCCTCCTCAGTTTCTGAGGGTGCGGCAGTAGAGCTAAAATGAGTAATGGAGAGTGAAGCTTTATTTTCTAGTGCCATTTGTTCAGACTGGAACATGCCCCAACTCTTATGTCATCTCAAAAATAGAAAAAGTTTTCTTTGATGTTAATACAGCAATATAATTAGCAGGTTGATCATTAGACACATTTCAGTTAGTCATTGCCACTGCCTCCCTTTAACCTTTCAAAGCGTTGAAACTTGGTGGCTGAGAGATACGAATGGAGAAATTTAGAGCCTTTGGAGGGGATTTTATCATGGAAAGGGCCTGAGGCTCAGATATTCTCAAGGCCTCTGAGGCTCAGATATTCTAGTTTGCATGAAACAAACTAATAATTACAGCAGTTTGACAGACATAAAATTAATTAGAAACAAATCCAAAAATAAAAAAAATCCAAAATCTTTTTTTCCTTTTTTTTTTTGTTAAATGGATCAGTTGCTGTGATTTGGAGTGTTGTTTCTGAGACAGTTTAGCAGCTTTTATAAAAATCCAACTCGTTCATGCTCATGCCATACTTACCATGGGCAATCTGCATCCAGGAATGCTGGGGAAGTCATGATGCTCCATGTGGTAGCCTACATTAAAGGTGAGCCAGTTCAGAGGTCCATAATAAGAGTATGTCTCATACCCTTTTAAGAACATGTAGTGTTCTGCTATGAAGTGCCCAGAAATGGGATGTAAACCCAAGCAAAGAATTGTACCTGCTATTAAGTAAATAACAGGTTTGAGCCCCCAAAGGTAGTAAATTATAAGGTCTACAGAAAACTGGATGAGAGCGTTAAAAATTTCCATCCGTGTAATGGCTTTGGGGTTCACATACAGTGGTCTCAGACTGTAGAACAGAGGTTGGAGGAAAAGCCAAAGCAGCTTCCGAAGTGGTGTGCAGAAAAACCAGCCTTCAAAGTCTGTGGGAATGTCCACGTCCAAGTTGTCCCCTCCAAGATACCGGTGATGGTCAATATGGTATTTCTTGAAGGAGGCGGAGTAAGGGATTCCAATTGGCAAGTTGGCAAAGACGGCGAACCACCGGTTCCACTTGGCCTGCTTGTTCCCAAAGGCAACATTGTGTGAAATATCATGGATGGCTAAGGTCAGTGAATGGTTAATACAACCCCCAAAACCATAAGCCCAGAAGAAAATCCATTTCCAAGATAAGTCTTTCACCAGGTAGCATGCCAGAAGCTGTGTGAAAACCATTCCAGATACAATCCATTTTAAATGTGGATCTGGTCCCATCAGAGTCTTGATCTCTGGATACTTTGCTAAAGAAAAATGCAGAGAAAAACTTCATTAGATCATGGTTAGGTAAACACAATCACCACTGAGACTCTATGTTTGAGGCCCTAGTTTGATAAAATGGTAATTGCAAAGTAGGGTTGCCATTACAGGGAAAGCTTTACTCATCTGTGGGCTCCATTCACATTTCCAACACCATGTCCAATTGTGATTGATATTGATATATACAGAGATATATACAGACATATTAAAAAAATATCCTGATGAAAATTTTGTTGCATCATGTGCCTTCACCATAATGAGTATCACTTCACAGTGTGCCAAAACCAACATGATTTAAGTTCTAAGAAGCACCTCCTGTCAATTTTTTGATTTCCTTTTGTATTTCGCTGAGGTCAGTTCAGAAGGTTTTCCACAAAAGGGATAGAATTGCCTTCTTCATGGGCCTTTTCACACTATTGTTTCAAACATACTAGCAGAGGAAAGAGAGCTGAGCAACAGGCTTGCCAGGTTTTGCTCTGTGGTTAGATGACAAACATAGCTTTAAAAAAAAAAAAATTCCTAATTATTTGAGTCTTTACCAGTGCTCACAACACGCACGTACAACTCTTCATGGTTGTATCAATAACATGGTAACATCACAATAAAGTCAGTAATATTATCAGGATTTTGTAAAATACAGAAATGTCTCTGTTCCCATTCCTCAGCCTTTCACATACCAAAAGCATGCACAAAAGGCACACAACAGCTTCATGCTGCCTCATAAATACTGCAGCACAGTGTCACAGAACCATGGGCTAGGCTTGCCTGCTCTGACACGTCAGGCTAGGACTAGCTTACTGCTCTTTGGTTCCAGCAGCCATCTTCTTGTCCCTTAAAAGGAAGAAAATACGGAGTACAGCTTATCTTCTAGGTGCTGATCATTGCTTCGCATCTCCTCTTTACAAATCCACACTTCTCACTTCCAGGATTAACTTGCACATGATTTCTTTCCACTTTTTTGTGGCTTTTGCCCACCTACTGACCTCCTTCTTTTAACTCATACTCTACATTTCTGCATAATTACAGCTTACACATTTAAGTGCATAAACAAGTCACTCATTCTGATCCCTGAGGTTACACAGGGTGTCCCTGTAAGTTTGGATAGGCCCCTTTTATGAACAGAAAAGTAAACATCATCTGACTGCCACAGTACAATACCAATGCAATAAAATCAGATTACAATGATCTGCATCTATGCAGCTGTATATGCTATAAACAAATGCTGGAGACAATAAATGTAGTTTATGTGACCTTGCAAGCAGTGGCAGGTACTGAGTGCCAGATGCAGAGAAGCGTTTTGTAGAGGTGAATCCTGAGAAGTTTGCTGAAGTTTCCGGGAGATGAAGTACTACTTAAGGAAGGAGATTGATACGGTCATGCTCAGTATGAAGATTCCAGCTTCAGCCCAGCTTGAAGATAAAGACTAGACAAGTGCAGCGGAAGATGGTGAAAAAAGAGATATTCTCAAACTCTTCTTGTGAGGACATGGAGGCCAAGTTACTATGAGGAGTATTCAGGCAAGAGAGAGATTTTCTAAGTGGTGAGGAAGATCTAGTAAAAGTTTGACTTTCTAGAGTCAAATTTTTGATTCAAAGATCTCTGGAAAGTCGGGGGGGGGGGGGTTTTGCTGCTTTTTTGTTGGTTTTTTTTTCTTGCACAGTTTTTGAAACTATAGTTTTCACACCAGAAAAGTTAACACGCTAGAAATTGTTCTCTAGTACCTGAATAGGTACCAAAATTTTACCCAAAGTGCTGTTAATTCAAAGCCCATTCTAAAGAATAACTTGATATAATGACCTGGTCAGAAAGACTGTTACAGACAAGCAATTTTATGTAGCTTAATTGCCTGCTTAGCAGCATCTGTCCAAAACCCAGGAAACTCTTTAAGAAATCAAGCCACCTCAAATGTTCAGTCACACAGCTGGTAGAGGTAAGTAACTGCAGTCACAAAAAGAAATGAAGAAGTGTAAAACAACCAAATCTGTTCCTCAGCCCGGTGAAATTGAGGCCATATTAAGACAAGGAAAAAAAGTTTAAATGGGATGGGAAAATTGCTCAGCAATACTTTTTGCTTTCATTTGAGAATAATGGAAGTTTTTGACCTATTTCTTTCTGTGGCAGCCAACAAGGACTGCCGATTCCACTTAAGAGGTTTCAGAGTAGTCACTGCCAACCAGCAGCACCAGTGTGTGCAGACAGCAGGTTGCATTTACAGCAGGTGACAGCTATTAAGTAACTTATGTTTTAATATTAAAATCAACACATGATTAACTCCCCTCTAACAGGACATTTTTGCATACTAGTCAAACCACAGTTCTGCCACCATTTGTCATTTATACTGATAAACTTGTCCCATTTCCATGGCATTTCCTCAGGATTCACCATTGGAATGAGCTGCCCAGGGAGGCAGTGGAGTCACCATCCCTGGAGGTGTTTAAGAGTAGGCTGGATGAGGCACTTAATGCCATGGTTTAGATGATGGGTTGGTGTTGGGTTATAGGTTGGACTTAATGATCTCCAAGGTCTTTTCCAACCTTGCTAATACTGTGAGAAACCATGTCCTGGGCAGGGAGGTGCTGATGGTAAGCTGACTGAAGGCTTAGAGCGCTGCTGCTGGAGTAGCCTGCCAGAGACCTGTTGGTTCAGAAGTGCTTCAAATGCAGAATACTGAATGCTGACCCTCTTCAAGCATGAGGCCAAGCACTCTTCAGTGAGACACATTTAATCTCCGATTTAGTGATCCTACTGACTGCAGTTTATGTATAATGTGCTGACACAAAGATGTGTTAACACACATATTTATCTCATTTTCCCTCGTGCTCATGCCTTGTCAGTTAGCTAAAAGAATGCTAGTAAGGCGAGAGAGAGCACATGCAGCTGAGAAGTCTGGACAACCCTGTAAGGCTGCTGTGATAAGTGTCCGTAGGTGCTGTGCAAACCAGGTACTACCAAACTGCATGTCAGAAAGGCAATAGAGAATCAGAGGCAGAGCTACTGGCAGTGCTGAATCAGGAGCCACAAAGGTCTGTTAGACCTCTGGCAGTCAGCCAGTAAAGACCACCTTCATTCTACACACTGCACTTCGAGAAGCAAGCAAAACACCCACTCTTGAGTCTGCTAGTGGTTTCACACGAGGAAGCATCTGAGCAGAGCTTTTTTTTCATGCTGCTCTTTCCTGAATTGTTTCCATTTTGGTCTTCCTGAGAACTTTCACAATCTAAGAATGGTAAACTTTTATATGGCCAGAGTCCGTTTTTTCCCAACACGAACTGGGTCAGGGCTAAAACATGAGCAATCATTATGCAAGATCATGGCACGGTGAGGGCACGGAAAGAGGAGACAGAAACAATCCCATCACCCAACCCTTCTAGATGGGGGGGGTGGGGGGGGGGGGGACACACACCACGGGGGCCAGGACACAACACCCACAAAGTTATGTGACTACATGCCTTTAGAGTCCAATGAGGATGGGAGACTTCCAGCTATTCTGGTGCCTATACAGCACATTTTCCAGCCTCCAGCTTATTGAGAAAGTCTGTTAGCTTAGCCTGGCTGACAGCTTACCCACATGTGCTGCTTCTAGTTCTCCAGACTGAGCCATTGCACTGCATTTTGGGGATGGGGATACAAGTGTAGATGTACAGCAGTGCAGAAGCATGACTCTTCTGTCTCCAACCAAAGGCAGCAGAGGCACTTTAGTACAGCAGGTAAATGTAGCTAATAATGCTGCCCAGACAGCTCCATGGTATCGATCACTAACCTCACAGCAGCTGAAATCTACTCCATGATGATGAAAGACGGCATTTCCTGCTTGTACAAATCATGCGAGAACAAATGCTGCAAGTATACTTTCAGAAGCGTTCACAATTCTGAAACAACACATTTACTGAATGAACATTTCACAGAGATCACTCCACGGTTGCGTATAAGCATCAGTTACCTTTCTAGACACAGGTCTCGCGCACTTAAACTGACAAATTAACCTGACTAAATGTTTTTTTCCTTGATGTTTCTTTCTACAGGTCCAGCGGCACTCACTACAGCCCTGCAGTGAGCTTCAGTTAGGGCTGGAGCAATTGTTCCTGACGAGGCCATTGGTTGCAGGTTCTCGTTCTTGTTCTGAGCCCTCATGAATCCTCTGGCCTACTGACACCGTTCTTGAAATAACTCAAAAGAGGCGCGGTGATGGCACCAAACACAGTTTATCACTGAGGTGACACCACATCCTTTTCATTTGCACATTTTGGCATACATGGGATTCGGAAGTGAAGAAGAGCAGGAGCTGTCCACAAAGATGGTGGTGATAGAGGTTTAAAGGAGCAGCAGCCTTGCCTGCACTCGCAAGAAGACACTAATTCTAATAAGAGAAGAAATTTAATTTCTTAATTTTCCTTTATTTTAAAGAAAAGTGCAGCATACAGATATAGTCAAAGTGGAGATACTATTCAGTATAAGACATGCAGGAGGTCTGTTAAAGAGAAGAAAGAAAAAAAATCTCTGTGATACTGCTGTCCTAGACCATGTTCTATTGACAGTCCCTGCCACAACAAATAAGAGAGACTAAGCAAGAATGCAGGCTTTACTACCCCCTGTAGTATACAGGAGCTGGTATTTGCACCCAAAAAATAAACAAACCAAAGGAAGACACTGACACAATTGTGTTTTGCTTTGCAGCAGCTCAGCTCATGAACAGGCTCATAAACAGCACAGCTCACTGGAATCCTCAGTGAAAGACACGGACCTGTTGGATTAGCTCCAGAGGAGGGCCCTGAAAATTGTCACTGGGCTGGAGCACCTCTCCTGTAAGGAAAGGCTGCGAGAGTTGAAGCTCTTCAGCGTGCAGAGGAGAGGGCTCCAGGAAGGTCTTACTGCCTTTCAGTATTTAAAGGGGGCTTATACAAAAGATAGGGACTGACACTTTAATAGGGCTTCTTGACATAGGACAAGGGGTAATGGTTTTGAACTAAAAGAATAAAGATTTAGGCTAGATCACAGAATCACAGAATATTCTGAGTTGGAAGGGACCCACAAGGATCATCGAGNTTTTACAATTAGCGTAGTGATGCACTGGCACAGCTTGCCATGGGAGGTGGTGGAAACATTCAAGGCCAGGTTGACTGGGGGTCTGAGCAACCTGATCTAGTTGAAGATGTCCCTTCTCATTGCAGGGGCGGTTGGACTAAATGACCTTTAAAGGTCCCCTTCCAATTCAAACTATCCTATGATTCCATGATTAATTCAAACTATACACATGCCAGGACACAGGTAGGACGTACATAGAGGACAATGCACATGTCTAAGCCTTCTGGCTTTGCAGTTTCCAACCCACTGCTGGATGCAAACTAATAAGAATCCTTTCTAGCCCAACTAATAAACGGGTATTAGATGGTGAGTTGGACTAGATGATCCTTGTGGGTCCCTTCCAACTCATAATTTTCTGTGATTCTGTAATTACACTGAAGATTTATATATCCACTGTGCAAGGACAAGTGCCTTAACCTTGTATTTGCCACCTACAAGCCTCTAAACTGCTTAGTGCTGGCTGGTCCAAGGGCAGTAGTTCACTCAGAAGTGGCCACCCAAGGGACAGTAGTGCAGTGGTGCCACATCACGGGTGTCAACAGAGACGAATGATGTCAGCACATCACTATGACAGCAGCGACAACTTGTTTGCTCACACTTTTTCATTAGCTAATTCAGACTTAAAGGATGTAGGAATGTTGGGAAAAGGGTTTCCAACTCCCTCTGTAACAAAAATCTGCAACATGGAATAAGCTGAAGCCTTCAGTTGCACTCAATACATTTTCAACAGAAGACCACGAACACCTAAACCAGAGACTTTCTACTCATGTGATTTATTTCATAGGTGCTCCCCAAAGGGAATTGGCATGAGCACTGTGATAGTAGCTATTCTGGATGTGCTCATCAGAGAACATGCACATCAGTGGCAGCACTGTGCCCACATACTGAAGAATAAAGGAGGAACAAACTCATAATTTCTTTGCCAGAAGCACATTTAATTCAGAGCTTTGATTCAAGCTAAGGAGATATGCACATTGCATATTTCAGTAGGTACAATTTATCAGAATTTTCATAAATGTGAGGTTTAAATAAGCAACAGAAGAGACAGCTGGAAGAAATAGCAGATTAATCTCTAAATAAGAGAGCAGAGCTGGAAGCTATACTCAGACCAGCTAAATGGTAAAACAAAATGGATTTTAAACTTTTTTACTATGTTCTACTCCTCCCCATAGGCTAACAGCTCAGTCTTCCTACAGGATAAAACACTATAGAACACTTGCACCAGCTCCACTCCAAAATACTGGGAAAATAATTAATTATATAATTTGTAATTACTCTTGGATGTTAGTTCATATTCAGATGCTCCTGAGCAACAGTGATTCAGCCCTCATCATCAACAGTGAACAAGTTTCCCTAAGGAATCTGTGAGGCAAGCCATTTTCTGACCAACCTACAATAATTTTAAAAAGTTAGATCCAACCCACAGCAAAAACACGTTTTCATTTTTCCCATGTCACAACATATTGCTCCTTTGAGAAAGTATTTGCAGGCAGAATGACCACACATTATGTGCTTATGGTGTTACCTGCATCTGAACAATGACTTCTTTTTGTCTTGAGTGACAAATCACTAATACTTCCCACTGTGCAAGACCATAGTTCTCCAAGTGCTTCAATACAAAAAATCCTCACTGACACTAAAGTAGAAATTCTGTTTCTCCTAGAAGTGGATATCCCCTCTATTTTACACCCTATGTTATATCTCACTCTAATAGCATTTTTATAACTATACTGAAGGCTGAGCAGATCCAGATGAAAAAGCTTTCTTCCACCAGGAAGTTTTTAGCCAGGTCTTTCCCTAACAGTGCATTACACAAATCTCAGTCCTGACACAAGGCAGTAACAGGCTTTTCCTAAACAGAGGGCGAAATACGTAATAGCAAAGAAACAGTTCTGTTTCATAAACTGAAAAGCATGAATAACGTGTTCAGGAACATGTATAACGTGATATGGGTCGAAGTGCCAGCTTGGCAAGAGATATTCCCTGTAACTCAGAAGCAGTTGGCATCTAGACAGCAGCAAGCACAACCCACATTTTAATACTTAGATTCTAAGAATAAGATACTACAAAGAGATAAGAGAGAAAGCAAAATGTTGATCTATTTGCTGGTATAATTATAGCCTTTAGGAATCACATCCCCAGTAATTTCACAGCTCACAGCTCTGCAGATCAACTGGAACAGGGTACCCAACTGGAACAGGGTACCCAACTGGAACAGGAGTACCCAGAGAAGTTGTTGATGGCCCATCCCTCTAAGTGTTTTAGGTCAGATTGGATGGGGCTTCCAGCAACATGAGCTTGTGAAAGATGTCCCTGCCCATGGCAGGTAGACTGGACTCACAGTGTTCTTATTCAGACACATTGTCACTGACTACAAAAAGTCTCACAGACATCTGAGCTATTAAGTCTTGAGTCAGGACATAGACATGTCTGAGAGAGGCCAACATTTCAGAAAGCTGCAGCCTTAACAGAGAACAACCAAGTTTCAGTGGTTAGCAACTAAATCATTAACCTGTTGGGAGGGAAATACTTCCTTCACATGGAATGTTGTCCGCAAGGCATTACTGTATACAACAACGTAAAGTACATGGATTTTTGAAGATATTTGTTCATATGTATGTATGATTTTTACAGTGTACTCCAGACTAGACACTTAGGTAAGCAGATAAGTACATACTGTGTGTCCCAGGGGTTTGCTGATCCTCAGGCTTTGAGTGACACAGTGAGGACCATTATATCAACATCATAGGACAGCATCAGTAACCTTTGATAACATTTTGGTATCATGACACTAAGTTTCACGATCCATTCTGCCTTGATGGTTCTGCCCGTATCTTTCATGTGTCTCTTTCCCTATGCCTTATCTTCTGCTCTCACAGCTGGGGCAGAAGGGACTGCAAGGAAGAAGATGGACCTTGATTCCAGTCACTTGTTCTGAACCCAAAGGGGAGGTGGGTAAAACCTCTGCAAGTGTGAATTCGTTACAGCAAGGCTAAAGAAGCCCAAGCACTCCAGTATCTTCTTACATAATACAACTTCATCATAGTCTGCAGTCCCCATTCTATAGCACAACCAGAAAGGCAAGAGATCACCAAGGGCAGAAACCCCCCATAGACACCCCCTACCCACAGCTACACAAATGTAGTCCCCTTGACCAACAGGATGAGTAGCACAACACCAAGAAGCATCACCTTCTATAATGACAGAATTTGACTATCATGATTACATAATAAAATGATCATTATTTTCCTAGATTTAATTCAGACCCAGACCAGGATATTCCACCACTGCAACTCTGGTGGAAACGTTTTTGTAATTTAAATTAATCCTGGATTAATCTATGAGATCGCAGAGGAGTTAAAAAACTGCACCTTATTAGCATATGCCCCGTGAATATGTACCCTGAGTTGCTACTCAGCCATAAGCTCCAGCGTCTTTCTTTATAAAAGTTCTTCCAAAACTATCCTCCTAATCAGAGGGGGGGAAAAACACAGAACCACCAACCCACAAAAAAACCCCAAACCCCAACCCAAAACTCGTCAAATCAGGGGGGGAAATTTTCTTTATTAATAAAAGTTAATAAAACATTTTCAGGAGATACACGACAATACTCTGCAGCAATTCTGAACTATCAGTTCTTTTCAGAAACGATCTTCAGAAAATCCCCAAACCAAATTAAACCTCCTGACCCAACACACTCCTGTGCGCAGTTTGGCACTACCTGCACAACACGAAACTACAGGAGCGCACCTTGTCCCTGACCAGCAGCTGGGACTTCGCTGTTGTTCTCCAGCAAACCTCACGCACATCCCCGTTTATTTTACTGCACTGTCAAGACACTGGGAAGCACGTACCTTCCGAAGGGCTCGCAGCCCGCGCCCCAAGCAGACACGGGAGAGCTGCGGCCCGACGGGTCCCCCCGAGGGCGGAGCGGGCAGATGGGCGCAGATGTCGCCGCGCCGCCGCCACCTCTGTCCCCCGGGTGAGCCGGCACAGCACAGCCCGGCTCCGATCTGTACTCCCGCCGCACCTCGCCACTGCCTCCGGACAGAAGGCAGAGAGCTGGGGACACCATCCCGAGCCGCTCTCGGCGCCGACATCGGCGGACCCGCCGCGGACCCCCCGCCCCGTCCGTCTCTCCCCGTCCAGGAGCGCAGCCCCCGCCCGCTCCCGAGCCCCTCGGCGTACCCAGGATCTCCTTCCTGCGCTGCGTGTGGGGCTGCTCCGTGTAGACCCACTCGAAGTCCTCCCGCGTCACACGGTTCCCCATGGCTGCGGCTGCACCCCGCGCCGCGCTGCCCTTCCCTTATAGCTCCGCGCCCGCGGAGGGGCGGCTCCCCCGCCCGCCTCCGCCCCCGCCGCGGCTCCGGTGGGATGTGCGGGAGCGGGGCAGCTGCAGAGCCCCTCTGAAGTGTGCAACGGGGACTCAGAAGGGAGGGAGTGACTCTGGGGGCAATGGACGTGCGGCCGATGTTCGCTGTGCTGTAGGGACCTCGAAGGCAGCCGGGAGAGGTGCGCAGGGTGGGCGTGTTTGCAGCGCGGCTCATTCCCCATCGTTCTGCTGCCGGCGCTCAGCACAGCCACTAAATCCATGCCCGCCTGGAGGCCTCAGAGCACAAGGGGAACTACAGCGCTGCAGGTGTCCGAGCACTTCCAGACACGGCTTTTGGAAAGCAAAAGTAGTCCAAACGCAAAAAATCCAGAGACACAGCCCTAAGCAGAATGTGGTTTAGGGCAAAGCCCGGCAGTATGAGCTCCTCCCAGGACTGGAAGACCTGGGATAGTGCAAAGGCGACCAACGGCGAACACGCATTTCCTTGGCGCTCTGACAAATCTTCGAGAGCTGTCCCTGCAGAATCCAGGCCTTGGCTGCGTCACACTTCACTGCTGGGACTCCGCGGCCCATTTCCCAGGTACCGTCCCTGCTGGAGTAGCAGGAAATGACACTGCTGCCTTGGTAACAAAGCCCGGCCAAGGACCTGCTAACCTTAAAACTAACATAACCTTACTTACTTCTCTAGCCATTCTGATTCACAGGGAGAGGAGTTACATGTTACACAGTGATGTTTCTACACATATGCACAGCCCAAAATTAAACTGCTGCCCTTGTTCCCATTATGATCTTTTGCAAGTCTATACCTGACCTGCTGTCCACCTTCACTCGCTATCCCCACCTTTACTCCATACCTGACCTGCTGTCCATCTTCACTCGCTATCCCCATCTTTAGTCCTTCCACTGACACCACCACCAATGGATCAGCTCCAGGTTTGTTTTATTCTGTTTCAGTATGAATGTCTCTAGCATGCTTCATACCCTCCTACCCTTAAAAATGCCTACCACGGCTGTAAGTCAAAAGGGGGGTGGGTGGGTGCAGCCTTGAAAATGTGAAATGTAAGTATTTTTCAGCAATAGTTTTTGCATACAAACATTGGCACACCATCACCTCTTACTTTAGTGTAACTATCTAAGATTTCTTGGTAGCACAACTGCATGAAAATACACGGGTTAAAAATCACCAATAACAAAACAACGCACAAACCCCAAACCCTGATGTTTGACTGCTAGAAAGCTTTAGGAGGCTTTTTTGAGGTTGTTTGCGTAGGTTTGGTGGCAGTTTTTGTTTGTTTGTTTTTTCCCCTGAAGTGACCTAATGTAAACCACTGAATGATTAAAGGTCAAAAACATGTCGAGTGGAAGGACTATAGTGTAACGGGAAGCAGCCTAACGCACATCAGGATCAGTTTAACCACTTTGCTGTTACAGGTCAGCTCTCTGGAAGTACAATGGTTTCTTTCACCATTGCTCCAGCATGATGTTGGATGCTCTCCCATGAAGTTGCAGGACCCAACCCAGTTAATGGGCTGTGAACCCAAGTTAAGGTTATTACATGTTTCTAAAAGAAATTGATTGTTCAGAGAGCAGATGCATCGGTATCTCAGCCTAAACCTTTAATTGGCTCAGACATTTTGGTGTGTTGCCAGTATCGGTGGAGAAGACAGAGAAAATATGAACATGATGACACCCTTCTGTCACTTCCTGCTCAGGAGTGCTCCAGGTGACTAAAAAAGAAAATTAATGGGGCAGTCTATGCAGTTACAAAGAAAACAAATATGACTTCGCTCCGAAAGTTTGTCCAATAGGATTGTGCTATTGTACATGGTAAGTTATGCATGGAAACTTAACTATGTCCTTTGTAGGCAAGGGCATCTCCTTCATGTAGCTCATTACTATAGACTCGACCTGACCACATGAGAAGAACAGAAAGCTTTTCTGTCTCCAGTGCGTTGGCGTTTGTTTTTGAGAATAGAATTTCAGGCTTTATATTTCTATAATAATCCAAATAAATCATACTAATTCAAGAGTAATTGTGGATGCCAGACAGACAAGAAATGCCAGCTTTAGACAGTCCTCTGGAATTGGAAAAAATATTATCTAGTTCTGAACCCTTGGCATCCTTAGTTCTACAGCATCCTCGTAACCGTCATTCACAAAGGAAAAGTAGGAGAGATTTTAATTTCACAGCAATAGTATCCCTTTTAATGAATAGTACTATAATGACTGTGAACTCTACAGATTGATGCAGTTACTACACTTTATGGCAGTTCAAATGTGCTTGTCATGACCA
This sequence comes from Pitta sordida, assembly GCA_013390025.1. Classification (NCBI taxonomy): domain Eukaryota; kingdom Metazoa; phylum Chordata; class Aves; order Passeriformes; family Pittidae; genus Pitta; species Pitta sordida. The sequence continues at coordinate 151,819 of WEKX01010921.1, forward strand.
GGTTATCTCAGCTGTAGCCTGCCTTTCTTCAGCGATTTCCTATAGTTGTTCAGGATTTCTAACTATTGGGAAGCCTAGCTGAGAGAAATTCCTAACACAGTCATGACAAAGAGCACAATTGCTGACTCTGTGCAGGGTACCATCAAAGTACGTATTTCATTTACATAGTTTTAGGTACACATCACATTCACCTCCAGCTTTCCAGGGTAAAAAAGACAAAAATCCTTTGCTCCACTGAGGACATGACCTACAATACACAGCTCTGAAACAAGACACATAGCTACTCCCTTCCACATACCAAGGCAGACTCACACTTCTCCACCCAAAGGTGCTTTTCCATCAGCTGGCTTCTCAGCATGAATGTATTTCTGCTACGCAACCCAGCTACTTTCTCCTTCTGCTCATTGAAAGAACAGGAGACAGAGTAAATACAGCAGGAGCACCTGTGCATGTCTCCTAGTGACTACTGCCAGCCTGAAGAACAGGCTTGGGTGTTTGAGGCATCTTAATTCTGCCATGGTTTGCAGGCCTGTGTTGGGTCTGTCTGAGCCCACAGCAGCCCTCGCAAGGCTGTGCCTTGGGAGGGTGTTGATAACACACAAGTGCTTTGACTACAGCTGGGCACACTGTCCCTTCCCTTTCACTGAGGATGAGATTCTGGGAGGGCACACGAGCAGGCCAGCTGACCCAGACTGACCAAAGGGATATTCCATACCATATGACGTCAGTTCAGATATAAAAGCGGAGGAGGGGAGCAAGCACAGGGAGGCATTCATTGTTCTGGATGGCTGCTTTCAAACATGTGTAGGAGGCCTGCTTCTCTGGATGTGGACACCTCTGCTGATGGGGAAGTAGAGATTAGTTCTTTTGCTTTGCTTCTGCGTGGGCTTTTGCTTTGCTTTATTTGTGCTCATATTAAACTGCCTTATTCCAAACCACTCTTTGTATATCATCTTATTATCAGGACTGAGCGACCATTCGGGCCCCTGGCATCCAGCCAGGGTAAAACCCTTTACCCGGCCTTAACTCCTCTTCTTCTGCTTTCCAACGACTAACCTTTATTAAAGTTGATGTTCTGGAACTAAAATAAAGTTGTCTGGTAATTTTACCTCTAGATACATCCATGTTCCACGACAGATTTGTATTTTCAGTTACTGCATTACATCCTTTCTTCTCTGTATAAGTTGGACTTTACTACCAGAAGAAAACACAGAAGAAAAACCAGTATAGCTGTTTGTTTACAAAATGTTTTGCAGTACTTTTGAATTGGGTGTCACGTTCTGACTTGTTGTAACTATTGCCAAGGTTTACAACATGACATACTTTATTGAACAAAACCAAATTTTCATAGGCAGCATGGTTTGTAGATGAGCCACCTCATCAACAAACACTCACACCGAAGCTCAGGGAAAGCTGTGGTCATTCCAGATTTCCCAATGCTACTGGGTTAGCTCTGTGTCAGAGCTGTGAGTTGAATTGACCAAACAAAGGATGCTGAGGAACTGGTGCAAAAGAATCTTGGGGGAAGAAAGCCCTGATCCTTTTGGCAGTGGTAAGTTGTTAGATACACTTGGTTGTATTGTGTGTAACCCACCCGTCACACAGCACACCGTGCTCACATCAAGGTTGCACAACAGCCACGTTTGCCCAGCACTGGACAATCCTGCTGGGTGTTGGCCTGCTCGCGGTGTCTCTGCCCAGGCTCACCCCTCCTCCCCTGCCGCCAGCTCTCCCAACACCCCCGACTTGTGCCGGCCAGCGCATCGCTCCTCGCCTTCCGCAGCCAGCGGTGGGAATGACCCTTCGTAGACCAGGAGCAGCGGGAAGCGCACGGGGGAGCCAGCACGGGCGGGGGCGGACACCCGCGGCACCGGCGACTCTCGCCGTGCGGGTGCTGGAGCGAGGGGCGGCTGCGCGGCCGAAAGGCTCCATGGCACAGATCCACTGTCGCCGAGTGTCGGGGAGCCCCGTCCCGCGGCAGTGCCCGGCTCGCCCCAGGCGGGAGCGNCTCCTGACCCCAGACACTGACACCCCTCCCGCCTCTCCCCGGGCACTGACACCCCCCGCCTGTCCGAGAGCACTGACACCCCCGCCCCGCTCCTCGGAGTGGCCGCTCGCTCGGGCCTCGGCTCCGTCTTTGCCTTGCTTCAGAGCGACACGTTTCCTTTCTTTCATCCCGTTTCCTTTTATCCCATGACTGTGTCCCTCGAATGTAAGGGCGATCAACGAGGGATGGCTGAGGAAGGGCTCACCTCGCGGGAGCGACGGACTTGGTTTGGTAGCGTTCAAGTGTTCTCGCTTCCTTTAGAAATACGTCCTTAAGGAATTTAAAAATGTGTTCTCTGGACCCGGACAAATGCAGGGCTGTTGTAACTAACGACACCACTGTGATCCGGTACATAATGTATTTAGACAGACTGCTCGTACAGAATTCACATGGAAACAATTTTCGCTTCTACATAAATATTTTTTCTCGTGATACACTTCACCCTTCTGCTTCTCAGCTTTCTGCAAAGTGATTCATTCCACAGAGTGGTTTATGTTCACAAGATTTGCAATTGGTTTCTCTCACGAGACAGATTTGCTGTTACACACTGGAAGTTCTTATCCCGTGGATAGCTTATGCTATCCTCCCTGCAGTCCCAGGAACAGTTTTACTGGCGTCCTGGTAAAAACACCTGAATGGAGTGCGGTAACTAGACTTGCATTCCACAGCAGAAATGTGGAATGTGACATGTGAAATGTGGAATGTGAAATGTGGCAAAAAGCAGCAACTTTTGTAATCTCCTACCCGAATGTGAGAACGGAAGGGGATCGCTGTCAACAAGCGTCAGGATTAAGAGAGAATGCGGGTCCTGTGAAGAACTGCACCAGATTCACACTGGGATTTCTCTCCTTTGCCTCTCAGCACTGATGGCATAACTCTCCCCCTAAAAGCCCACCCTGCTGTACATCACTAATCTCGCAGTACTCTCTGGACTTCGCAGATCTGCTTTTCCAAACGTATTTCCCGGTACTCAGGTTTCAACCTGACGCACTTAAAACCTTTCATTTCAGGGCTGCTGAACTCAGTTCTGACAATGGGAGTCACACGGGCACTTTGAGGGGCACTTTGTTTAGCCTCTTGAAGTCAAAGACTAGACTTCGAGTAGAGGACAAAAAAAGCCACTTGAAAACGGCTTGCGGTGCATGTGCATATGAGTATAGGTATGTGAGGAGGTGTAGGGAGAACTTCCTCTATAGGGAACAGTTGGAGAACAACTTCGATAACAAACAGTGATCAATTCCAAAGATTGTGTCTCTTTTCAGTTTGGAAAAATATTTTTAGTCAATATTTGTATTGGAGCAACACGTAGAGACACTCCAAGATGGACTAGGATTTGACTATAAAATCACAAAGTAAAATTAAAATCTTTTCTCTGTTGAGTTACAAATCCTTCTAATATAAGCACACTAGAAAAAGCATTGATCAGCTTTGCTTTACGCCTAAGGAGTATGAGGTTTTATACTCACAGTTTAGCCAGCTGTCAGTCGAGTCACAGTATCTATTTCCTCATGCAAACCTAGGTAGGTTGGTTTAATAAACAAAATATGTAACTTCTCTTGGGCTTTCACTGAGACTGAGGCAATTTATACATCTTTATTTTTATTAATTCAGCCTTGTTCATTTCAATCTGAGACTGTTTTTCTTTCCAAGTGGAATATGTAACTCTAGGGATAAATCTTCCCTGGTCGTACTGGGATCTGTCTGGTGACTTGAACGGAAGCGAGAGCTCAGCACTTTGCAGCAGCAGGTCTCTAACCCAAGGGAACGCAAGGGAGGGCTAGAGAAGCTCGGCTACGTATTTGCAGGACAATCGGCATGAATGGGAATTGCAGATTTGTTTCCTGGCCCCAGGGAGCAGTGAGAGCAGTTAGGAGGCGCATTCACAGACATCGCCCGTGCTGGCAGGTGTGAAATCATACCATGCTGGGGCAACTAACAGGTATTATTTGCCTGAAGTTTCTGCTTCATGTGTTACCTGCGATTTGCAAGATGCAGATTACTCAGATGTCCACACAGATCCTATATTGGTAAGTATGACTCCTTTGTAAATGCTAAGGATTTTTGGAAGGGTAGTTTCATACCCTCAGCCATGAAGTCAGGAACGGAGGAAAAAACCTTCATTTAATAATCATTAGCTTTAAAACTCAATAATTTTCTGTATTTTCCAAGCACAATTAAAGGGCTAAACATTTCTAGAGCTAGGATTAGTCCCAGCGATTTATGTAGCCTTTCATACAGTAAGAAAACAAATTATATGATCTTGCCCTTACAACAAAACCTGTTAAATGAAACTGGGGTGATTAATGACTATAACTTAGAAATTAGTTTGAAATGGTGGCAGTACATGCAGACCCTCTCTCCATCACTCTGCAAGATACTGATGAGCAAAAATCCTTCCTCGCTGTGCTCACAGACACAAGTAGATGACAAATGAAGGAGAGCAGCATAAATCTCAGCAAATTAATTAGTGTAGTTTTGTTAGCTGCTGGGTTTGCTGTTAAGAGAAAAGTACCAGAAAGCAAAACAGAGAAAAGCGGTGTACACAGAGTTCATTGCTTGTTCCTAGTCTGGTCAGCAAGCAGGACCTTATGCTCATAATGAAGCTTTAAACGTGTTTTGTAAAGTTAAAACAAAAAAAATTGCTGCAGAGCTGCAAAGAGCTAGGACAAGAACTCTAGGAAAGGATGACACAACTAATTAACATTTTAGTGAATTTTACTCAGTGAATTATGTTGATGGCATTGTAAATCCCAGTTTAGATTTCTGAGTTCATTTTTTTTCTCTTCAAGACCTCTCCCGTTGTGATTAATACGCCATTCTAGATGAAGATAACAAGGAAAACCTGGTATCTTGAATTATCAGAACTTATTCATTAGTCCTAGATAATTCTTTTGCAGGTGTTAACAAGAGAACCCTTTATTGTCAGCTACCGATTTTCTTTTCTTCCAGTAAGTGACTCTATCTGGTCTTCTTTACACAAGAGCAAAATTATCTTAAAAGCTCTCCATGTCACATATTTAACGGGATATGTAAATGTTATCAGTTTAGCAATCAGTCTTGGTTTACAATGGGAAGGCTTATCTTTCCTCTTAAATATTAGACAAATAGGTTGTGTGAGAATGAGAGGAAAAAAATAGGGTATCAGAAGTTTCCAAATCAGTGAATTTGAAAGGCTGGGTGAAACAAATCGAGAGAAGGGTGTGTTGACCCTGCTAGAGGCAAGAGAGAAGGGTGTAGATGCCAGCTATGAAACGCTCACTTGTTTCAGAAGCTTCTGACTTCAAATTTCGTCCTCTCATTTTAATGCAAACTGGAGAGGGCAGGAACAGGACTAAGAAAACCAACCTAAGATTTAGAAAACAAGGATTGATAATTTTGTTCATTCATTTGTACTTTGTGAAAGATTAAACTTGTTTTGTGTGACCTTCCTTTTCTTAAAATATAGCAGACTTTTGTATTTGCCAAGTAATTATTTTTAAAAGAACAGTTACCTGGTTTTGGCTAGATGCCACTGAGATAAGGGTCAGGACAATTAGTTAGGCAGTATGAAAGGAGAAACAGCTCTTTAAATAAATACATCATGCAACCAGATACTATACACAAAGTTGGTTTAGTACAGAAATGACAACTATGGTTCCTGGAAAAGCCGTCAACTACTCGTTCACAATAAAACAAAAGCCACACAACAGCAAGGAGCATAATATATTGATTGAGTGGTTAATGATGTTGAGTACTGACCATTATCTGCAATGGGTATATGGAGCATATCTGAGTGATGGGTTGTAAAGAGTTCCCTCAAAGCAGGGTGCTGCAATGCCTCAAGCACCCTTGTGCCATAAGCAGCACTGCTGATTTCACACTGCATTAATAAATGCTCGAAGTCTGATCAGGACACTGAACAGCCCAGGAATTTAAAAATAAAATAAATAAAAAAAAAAAGAAAAAAGAAGATGAAGCCACACTCTTCTAGCGGTGTGCAGTGAAAGGATATGATGCTTCAGGCACAAATTGTTTTACTTCTTTGGTCAAACATGGAAACAAGTTGCCCAAAGAGGCTGTGGAGTCCCCCATCCTTGGAGATATTCAAAGCCTGATGAAGCTCAACCCTGAGCAACCTGGTCTATTTGACCCCACTTTTGAGCAGCAGTTTGGACTGGACCATCTCTAGAGATCCCTTGCAGTCTCAGCTCTTCTGTGATCCTGTGAGACTGAAAAGATCAAAGTCTCTCATTCAAGGCCCAAGATTAGTAACCTTTCGAGTAAACTGAAACAAAAATATAATTTTTCAAATTAACCATATGTATCACCCATGCATAGCAAATAGTGGCAGTAACCTGTCTGCAGAGCCTTCTACAACTTACACTGGTGTAACTCATTGCCCTAAAACAAATACCCGCCACAAACGATCTTCTGTGGTACCCAATGCCAAGTACATGCAAAAAAAAAGAAGCTGAAAGAGGTTCAGAGTAAAAAAATTCTTGGGAAGCATGCAACTTACCTTCTTTTTCCTTCATCTTCTTCCTTCTCCTTTGTTTCCCTGTGCACAGTACTGGTGGTGCAGGTACATGTGAATGGCACTCATTTTTTTATGAGCTTGTACCAAGAAGAAAAGGGGTGAGGTGTCAGTAACCCGGAGCTTTATAACTTGTCCAAACAACTTCTGTTCAAAACTACCGTACTATTTGTGCTGGCTTTGAAGTTGCCATCTCCTTGAACCCCGAGGTTTTCCCTGCACAGCCAGCTGCTGAAGAAAGCCAGATGAGTGAAACAGTTCAATCCGAAAGAAAGAAAGGTTTATGATGACAGTACAAGCTGGAGCTATCATGAGGAAACCCACGACGTTTTGCTCTTTCAGTGCTCAGGGCCTGAAACTTCCACCAGCAATTTTGCAGTTTCAAGAAAGGAAAGGAGATAAAACAATGCTGGTGGGTGTGTGCGTATGAAAAGTTAAAACCTGATTGCTGCAGACTGATGGTTGACTTCAGTTTCCTGCAGTAGATTTAAAAAAAATGAAATTGGAAGCAAACACCCCAAAACAGCTAAATCTGAGGCATCTAGACCTTGTAGAGCTTGTAAAATATTCCTTAAAACTTATTTTTTGTTTATGGCTGTTCAAAAGCAACTTTTATTTCCAATGCAAAGTTTGAAGTGTGTAAGATTTTTTCCCGTAACATTTTAAACACGTCTAGGAAACAAGCTGGAGCTCTGAGCATAGAGAGCAAAACGGTGTGCGCAGGGTAGGAATTTAAGAGATTGTCAGAGGAGTAAATTCTGCTCCTTTTTGGACAGGGGACAAAGTTTTCTTTTAAACACATTTTCACTGTGCAGCTTCTACATCTTTGTTTTTTCTTGTTGCTCTTTTCTTGTCAAGCAGCTAATAAAAAATACTGTTAGTTAAGCAAAAAATCTCATGCAGGATAAAGGAAACTGTATAATGGAGAAAATACAAGGCTGATGAACAATAATTGTATCATATAATATTTTTCACTGAAAAATAATGAAATATGAATGTTGAAGCAAAACATTAAAACCTTGGCTTTAAGCCAAAGTATGGGGAAAAGCAGAAAACACCTGCAATTTAAAATAAGGTGGTTCTGTTCCTTGAAACTTCAAAAGAGCCTTTTCTGTCCCAAATTATATAATTGTTTGCAGTTCAAAAAACCCCCAAACCACAAAAATGAAATGAGGTTGTGCAAGATTATTAAACTACTATCACTGACCTGAACCAAAAATTTTATCTTGATAAACAAGAGAAACTTGTGACTTTGTTCCTATTTTGACAAAGCTCATTTACACTAACACCAAAATAAAACCTTCACCTGAAATAATCTGTTCAGGGCCCAATCCCACATTCTGGTGGGAATTCAAGAGCAGGACTGACTGCATGTCCAACATGTAGGTGACATTAATATTTTCTCTAGGTAAAGTTAGAATATAAACTAAAACTGAGTAGTGCATTTTTCCACCCCTCCCTCAGTAAAAAAAAAAAAAATAACTCCATAATGACTCAACATAATTTTTATTATAAATAACTTTTATGGAGGGAGTAGGGAGACTTCATTCTAATTTTGAAATCTTATTTTTAAAACCTACAGAATTATTTTTCCCACGCTGTTAGACATGTCTTTCCAACTATAAACAGAGGAGTAGAACTTACACATGTAAAGCTCCGGAAATCTCTCTACAGAAGCTAAAAATAACCTTTTGGTTTATGAGAATTTTGCTAATAAACTACATCTTGTAGTTTTGTTAAAATGGGAGTGCTGAGTATGACTGCAGAGAAGGAATTCCCAGGTCTTCACAAGTTAAATAAATTTGTTGCTATTTCTAATACATAATAGGAAAGTATTTTCTAACCTCATCATTAGGCCAAAGCTCAGTATTGGTAAATATTTTGAGACTAGGAACAGAATAACTTTGAGAACACTTAATGGTGAGGTAGAATAAGAAAGTATTTCTTAGCAGGAATCTTTGATCACTTTTTATATCATGGCAATTTATGGCAAATATGAGCAAACAAAGCAGTGGTGTAGCGGGAAATGAAGGTAAAAACCGAATGTATTATACTTGCAGCAGCCTTGGAAATACTTAAGAGGCAGATCTGTACTCGCAGTTAAGATAAAAGGGGAAGAAAAGGTAATGTCATAGCAGGGAAAATAGAGAAGGAATGAGGAACAGGAGAGGATCTTGTCATGAGTACAGAATGCCTGTGACACTTTTAAATCCTCACTTTCAGTAGTACATATTTTGTATAACCCAATACTTGGGTTTAGGGTTTTTTTTAAGACGTACATACTTGTAGAGTCATCAGTACGTTAACCTCAGCCTGAAGGTAACATCGAGTCCTTTCGAAGGACTTTTCGCGCTGCCTGCAGACAACACTTCACAATTACACTTGTAACACCGCCACCTCTGCCTGCTCCTATCGGCAGATCCTGCTCCTGATTCACACTCACAGAGCCCACAGCCACAGGAGCGGCACCGTTCCCTCTGCTGGCGGGAGCGCCGGGCCCACGGGAAGGGCTGTGTGCGGCACCCGGGGTGTCCCAGGGGCTCTGCCCCCAGCCAAATACCTACACCGGGCATTTCAACAGAGGGGAGCGCTTCACGTCCGGGGGTTTTGCGCAGGGACTGAGCTGCAGGGCACCGCTTATCGCAAACGCTGCTTCTGGGCACGTCCGCTCGGCTTGGGATCATCGCCGCCGCCGCCGCCGGCCGGGACTTCGGTCCGGGCTCCGCCGGCGCTGGGAGCACCCTGAGCCCCAGGCTGCAGGAAAGCACCGTGCTCTAAAGAACAGGAGCGAAGGGAGGACACAGGCGGCGCTCCCCGGGGCCGGGGCCGGATCCGCCGCGAGGCCCCAACGCG